>JNCO01008884.1:0-11123 GCA_000785685.1 Uromyces viciae-fabae
TGAGGGAATAAGAAAGGGCCAATTTGATTGGAGTTCTTAGTCTGGAGCGTAAGTTACTCTGAGATCTTGGTCTACTAGTCCTAGAAAGCGGAACCATTGAGTTCAGGAACCTGCAAAGAGTCGGTCTTGTGTGCGGACACGGATTATCTTTCCACAACGTGATCCGATCCTTCATGCACAGTTGCAGAGCCAGTTCAAATTGTAAATGTGGCTCACTCACAGCATGGAGACTAGCTCTGATTAGTTTTTTTTTGACAGTTTTGTTGTTCTTATTCTTTGTTTTCTCGACAATGTCTATCCTTTTTCTTTTTTCAACTCAAATTTCTCTCTTGTGCATGTATTTCCTTTGCTTCATCTATGGCTATTTGGTTTGGATATAATGCATATAAATTTCTCCACGAAAATCAAAGAAAAAAAAAAGGATATAATAAATGACTTCATTAAATTTAAAACAAAAAGCAAGTGAGAGCCAATAGCATGTGAGAGTGTTTGGGAGTGAGACTTGACATAACAAGGTCATTAAAAAAGAAATCACAAACAGGAAGACCACTTCAAACAATCCACAGACAAGCACATCAAGAAGTAAAAAGAAAGATAAAAAGAAAAAATATTCAAAGATAGATAAAAAGAATAAAGATTCAAAGATAGATAAAAAGAAGAAAGATACTAAACAATACAGAAATAAGAAAAACAAATAGCTAGATTGATAAAAAATATAGAAATAAGAAAAAAACTAGCTAGATTGTGAGAGCCATTTTTCCTTAATTTTCTTTTTCATCATCTTTAAAACCTCCTTGCTTTCATCATCCATCTGCTCAGCTAAATTAGATTGGAGCAACTTGATCTTGTTCATGCTCACTTGGCTGAGGTAGTGATCACTAGCTATCTGTTGATGTTTCTTTTCTATTTCTAGTTTTTCTTCCTTGATCTTGAGTTTTTCATGTTCTACTTCAAGTTTTTGCAATGATATATTGTTCTTCATCTTGGTGAGAGTATTGCCTTCAAGAGTGGCTGTGATACGCTCTTTTGAGAGCTGAGAAAATTTGGCTGCTTTCACCAATTTCTCTTCTTCCATGTCTAGATTGGACATTTGTTGCCGTCGCTTGGCGGACTTCTGACCAATGGGACGGGTAAGGTTGTCTGTGAAGGGATTTTGGACACCAGTAGTATTTCTAGAGTTGTCAGGAACAAGGGATGGCATTTGGAACAGTTCTTGAAGTGGTTGTTTAACATCCATGACCCAATTTGGCACATATTGCAACCGTTCCCACACGTTAATGGATTTGAAGGGGATCTTTGCTTGATCAAGGTATAGCTGGTGGGCAGTTTTCATCCAGTTGGTTGGGGAAGTTCCGCTCAGAGGGTTTTGTTCAATCAAGTTGTAGATGGCACTGAACTTCAACATTGCAGTGTTCAATGCTGCCTAACTGTAGAAAAAAAATGTGAGAAAAGACTGAAGAAAAGAGACCACGGAAAGAAGAGATACATACCGTGTTTTAATTTGATCCGCATCGCAAAAGTGGTTGCTGCTATATTGCTTGAAATCAACCTCCAGTTTCTTGTAGAATTCCTTGCCGGTTTGGTTTGTCTCAAAGATGGGTTGTTGGCTGACATTGAGCCAAGAGACTGTAAGTTGTTCTTTTTTGGCAGGGGTCCAGTTTGGTGATTGTTTTTTTTTTTTGTGTCATTTTTTTTCTTGTCAATTTCACTAGTCTTTTTTTTGCTAGGAGGATTTGGTGTTTTGTTGTGTTGCATTGGGGAAGAGTGGGATGTGTGACTTGAAGAGTGGATTGAAGATTTGGTGATTTGGGAAAAAATCTTCAAAATCCAATTTAGAGATGCTTGGTAAGAATTCATAAAGTTATGAACTCTTGAAGAACATTTAAGGATTGTTTTCTTAAAGAAGCTTAAAGATGGCACGAGGGTGGAGTGGGGGGTTTAATCCTCTGTAACCTGGGCTTACTGAGTGGGTTTACAGAGACGAGGGTGGATGCTCTAAGATGGCACAGAGAATGCCAGATGTATTTTATCGGATCATCCATGTATTGAAAAAATACAAATTGTTTTGAAATCTTTACCAACTAGACTTGAAGAGTATGTTACCAATATTGAGGCAGGCTGTGTTGAATGATTGCCATAGTCCAACAACTTCTTGAATTTCAACAAAAGTAAGTCCATTCCATTGATGCTGCTGCTTTTTTAATTGGTTTTTTGAATGATGCATGATGGATTGATCAATCAATCCTTTGTATGTAGAAATGCGCACGTGGTCATGGATAAATTAGATACAGAGCTATTCTCGCATGGGAAGCTCTTCAAGGACATACCACCAATGACGGTGGTAATGCCAAGCTTGATAGATGTTGAAAATAAGTTACATCACAAAACCTCCCCATCCCAACCGTTCTTTCAAAATTTCATTTTTTTTTTTCTTTGAAATTATTCTTTTTTATTTTTATTTTTATTCATTATAATTCATAAATTTTTGTATCACTAAAATGTCTATTTATTTTGAAATAAAAAATTGCATCAAGGCAATGCAATAAAATTGATTTCAGCCAATCAACACAAAGAGCTAAAATGGGAAAAAAATAAAAAAACATTAGTCCCAGATGTGGGGGTCAACAAAACCCATTGCTTGTCGTCGGTGGCAACCTGCTTGGAGGAAGACGTCCAGAAATCTACTGATGGAGAAATGATTCCCTTCAGCCTGACCATTGTAGTTACCCTAGTCAAAAAAGATTTTCCGGCCTTCTTCCCATCGATCCACCGTCAAACCCCTTCGGGGATTGAGACCAGGGCCAGGCCGTGTGAGCAACGTTTGCTTTGTAAATATCCAAAATATCCATTTATCAATGAAGAACAAAAAGTGTGAGAACATCAACTTGAGTTAAATACAACTAGTTTCTTATTTCAATGGTCAGTTTTAAATCGATCTCTTTTTTTTATCTTGCTTTGCTTCTGTTCACTCTATATCTTTAATCCATCAAACACAGATTCAAATGTAATTCAAATGTCTGGTTATCATCTCATCATAACCATTCTTGATAGATCCAGTCCTAATTCCTCTCGTCAAATTCTACGCGGATCAGCATCAACTCGTTCAGCTGGTCGAACACCTCATCCTACTGTCACCGGTTTACCAGGTGAACTCGATTTCAGAATAGCCAATACTCCAACTTATCTCCCCACTGGATTTTGGTCTGATCTCTGTCAAGCTCCAACTACTCGACTTGGAGAGAGGTGGGATAACTTGGAGCAAGTTTCACCCCTCAGTCCAACCACCCTTTGGTATGAACCCGATAGCATCATTCCTTCAAACAATACCAGTACTACATCATCTTTTACACCTGCTCCCACATTAGATTATCGCTTTGGTCCTATCAGTCTCGATTGGATCGATCATCCAGCTAACCATCCGGCATTTTATTCTGTCTCTAATCCATCTGTGCACCAGAAACATCATTCAACTGATCTCCTCTATTCGCAAAAAAATCCGGAAATGGTTCAATTAAATAAAAACCCTCAAAGTAATAATAATAATAATAATAATAACAATAATAATAATAATAATAATACTCAAAATCATGCTCACCCATCTACAAGCTCACTAACACCAGTTGATCAAATCAAAATCCAAAATCAAGATCAACCTAGCGTACCAATTGCTCAGTTTATTACAGAATCTCGCGAGAAGGCAAAATATCAACTTGGTTCAACTGAATTAGGCTATGGCTCAATTCACCTTTATCGCGATTTACAAGATGCTTCAGCGGCTACACAAGCTTTCAACTCATCAACGCTCTCAACGCACCAGAAAAAAAATCTGGAAGCAGGTGCAAATGAACCCAAGAATGACTTGATAGAAATGGACGATGAAAATCAAACCGTAGTTGGCGTTTTGGCAATCCCTTCGTACATGACCTCACAAGGTGCGATCTCCTTGGAGCTTAATCACATTATTCAGTTCAATTCGCACCCGCTCATCAATTTCTTTAATTCTTCAAGATTTCCTCGCTTTTATTTCATCAGTCTTCGAATCAATTGAAAGTGTACGAATGCTTAGGTTAGAAAAAATTACTAAAACTCATCTGACCTGTTCAAAGATTTTTTATTTTCCTTCTCTCTTTATGAAAAGAGATTGTTCCTAAAAACATTTTCTAACTGTTGTGTATATCGTCCAGAGATTCACTTCCCAATCGATGTATCGGATTGATCAAATTTCGAACCTGCGAAGCAGCAATATCATTTACTACCGAGTTTGATGGGAAACCGTTTTCGCATCTGCAAGTACGCATCCATAAATCTCGGAGAACATACACTCACGCAACTCTAATGGTAGCAAGAAAGTTGAAATGTTTTTTTTTTCTTTTTCTCAACACTTTTACTAATTTTGTTTAGGACCGAGAAATTTGTCATACAGCGTTCATCCGATCCGTTCGCTTCAAATCTTCTTTGATTCCTCCATTTACATTTCCAGCCCTTCTACCACCAGATCTACTTGCACATTCTGCTCATGAATTACCCACTTGTCCAGTGTGCCTTGAGCGTATGGATGCTACCGTGTGGGTGTACTGTACAACCATAGTCATCATTTTTAAGTGCTAATGCATGTTTGTGTGTGTACTTAATGCTTTAGAACAGGTTTGATGGCCAAAACGTGCTCTCATACTTTCCACTGTCACTGTTTGTCGAATTGGGGTGACTCGAGATGTCCCATTTGTCGTTACTCTGAATCTAAGCTGTCTCAATCTTCTAGTTCTGGGCAATCAGAATGCGCCGCTTGTGGTAGCCAGGCGAATCTTTGGATTTGTTTAATTTGTGGGCACGTAGGATGTGGAAGATATCAAGGGGGTCATGCTTATCGTCATTTTGAAGAAAGCGCTCATCTCTACGCTCTTGAGCTAGGTTCTCAACGTATATGGGATTACGTTGGTGATAAGTGAGTGGTGTCGTTATTACATGGCAATACATCACAATCAAAAATAACATTGGATATAATTATTTTCTCTTTCTTGCTTAGCTATGTTCATCGACTTATTCAAACTAAAAGTGGTCAGATTGTAGAATTGCCTGCGCTTTCTTCTGCGGTTTTTGATAGTGGAGGTGGACCGGGAAGAAACCAAGCTGCTCACCAATCCAAAATTGAGGCTATATCAGAGGAATTTGGGCACTTGGTTGCATCACAATTAGATTCTCAGCGAGCATTTTACGAGGAGGAGATTGAAATTCTACGAAGCAAATTAAAACTTACCCAACAAGAAACTGATGAACAGAAAGTGATAATCCAAAAGCTACAAGTTCAATTGAGAAATATGGAGGAATCAAGTAAATCTTGGGATAAAAAAACAAAAAAAGAAAAATCTAACATAGCAAATAAGGCCGAGCAAACATTAAAACTTAGTCAGAAATTAGATAAAGAATTAAAAGAAGAACAAATTATGTCTGCTGGTATGCAGTTACAAATTAAGAAACTCGAAGAGGAAAAAAATGAAGAAAAGAAGAAAACAAGTGAATTAAATAAAGAAATAATTGAAATAAAGGATCAACTTCGAGATCGTGAGTAGTGATTAATTATATTTCTCAGATAATATATATTATTTCTGAAAAGAAAACAAAAATAAATACTCATGATATGAAAACTTTTTTTTTTTGATTCTTTTTTATTTTTTTCTGTTTTTTATTTTGTTGTTTTGATTTGATTTGAAACAAAAAAAAGTCATGTTTTTCATTGAGGTTCAATCTAAAATTCAAAATAATGATGGAGAAGGTGGTAGTGAACTTGAGGGTGGATCAATCCTGATTAAAAATAACCCTTCACCAACTTCCAAGCCTGAAAAGAAAGAAAAGAAAGGAAAGAAGGAAAGATAAGTGTTTACATCTTTTACCCCTAAAACACAACAAGAACAGATTTTTATCTATTTATACACACTCAGCAATAGAATCTTGTACCTATATTCTTATTTACTTGACTTGTGCACAATGTTGAATCAATTTACCACGTTAAATAAATAAATAAATGCAATTTATTTATTTTATAACTTTTCATTTACACACACGTGTTTAAAATAACAAGATTTTCAGATTGGGATTAGATAAATCAAACCCTTTACAGTACATGGATATTTTATAACTTTTTATTTACACACACGTGTTTAAAATAACAAGATTTTCAGATTGGGATTAGATAAATCAAACCCTTTACAGTACATGGAATACTTTTGATCAGTTTCTTCTTCTTTTGCTTTTTTGTGACTTTGTTGTGTATTAAGTGGTTATCCCTTAACCCCAATTTGTACTGTGTGTCATGTTGATTTTCCTTTTTTAAATAATGAATAAATAAATCTCGTTTCTGTGTTTCTTGAAATAAATAAACCAACAAATAAACAAAAAAAAAAGTAAATGATTCATTTAATACTAAACACTCGGGTATCCCCAGTTGAGGAACAACAATCAATAAATACATATTTAAATAGAAAACATATTTTTAACTTTAACCGGAGATACATGAGTTGAAATCTTATCCATCTCCGGTTAGATGAATGACATGGCAACGGATGGGGATTCACTCCTCAAGTCATAAGGCACCCGTGTCCAATGGTAGATAGATAGATAGATCATGCATACATAGAACCCTTTTTTTTTGAAAAAGTAAAAAAAAAAAAAAAAAAAAAAAAAAGGTCTGTAATTTAAAAAGGATGGAAAAGGAATACAGATTAATTTAGACTTTTTGGGATCAATAACAAGTTATACCGCGGTTGCAGCTAGAATCAATTAGTGTGGAAAAGAAATCAAGTTTTCAAGTGGTGTATCATGGTTTTAGCTTCTAAAAGCTTCATATCAGAAATTAAAACAACCAATGAATGGATTATGTATGCGTCTTAAAAACCTTATAGTAGATCAAGATTGTAGTTCGTACAGCCACCGATTCCCTTTTTGAATAAGCAACTTATCAGGTACAAAACTCAACGTCATACTCATCCGTGATTCTTCATGTCTGAGAATCTCCTTTAGTTTAGATTACCTTAAACTTTCTACAAGTCTTTCACCCCATCTCCACTTCTAACGGAGAACAAATTTGAAACAAGTACCAAGTGTACAAATAAAGAAATTAGTGGCTGTAATTCACTTCAGAAGTGTGACTTGATGCAATAAAAAGAACAAAACAACACCAAATCACATTCAAATATCATAATATCCTTCTGCCTTTTTCGATCGAGATTTCCCTTTTTGTAAAAATTGTATTCCGATGAATAATCATTTACTACTAGAAATCACTTATTAACTCACCAACTTATTAAAGATTCCTGAATTGTTCAAGTCAGAGCTTATATTATTTATCATCCCATCCCTTCCTTCAATTTTTTATATTCGTTTTTCTTTGCCACACTCTGAAAAGAAAAATCTAGTAAGACAAATTACAGAAAATCAAGTAGAATTGTAAACAAGGTCCCCATCCATCACCCTTACATCCAAATTAGATTACCCCATGTCGAACTCAGCATCTGCTCGAGGTGGATACACCTTCACAGCTGCCAAGATCAAGATAATCATAGCTGCGATCCTCTTCATCTTTGTTGGTATCGCAAACTTTACACTTCATCAAGTGAGTATATATCTTTTTGAAAAAAATAAATACAGAAAAAACAAGCGACTTCAACGTCTCTATGAATTTGTGGATCGCTCTAACCTATTAAATTATTTTAGGTCGTACCTCGTCACCTGAGATTTGTTGACGTTACGACGGAAGGTTTAGGCGCAGCCATTTCAGGAGCTCGTAACCCTCTTAATGCCTACGGTAATCCAGATTCTACTGAAAATGTACGAAACTCCGGCGACGGTCTCCGACTTTACTATACATGGGGTTTATGGAGTAAGCACAGCTTAACTTCAACCAGCCTCAAAGAAAAAAAGAAAAAAAAAAAAAATCTACTTAGTATATGCTTCACTTGTGTTGACAACCCCCTCTTATTTTTTTTTTATCACTATACAAACCGATTCAAAATATATTTGATTTTTTCAAGATCGGTGTGCCGGGTACGACAGTAAATCTAATCCACAATACTGTACGGATACCACTTGGGCATACAGATTTGAACCCACAAAGGCCATTCTAGAG
Organism: Uromyces viciae-fabae; assembly: GCA_000785685.1. NCBI lineage: Eukaryota > Fungi > Basidiomycota > Pucciniomycetes > Pucciniales > Pucciniaceae > Uromyces > Uromyces viciae-fabae. Next base: position 8,120 of record JNCO01008884.1, read on the forward strand.
GATTTACCCGCCAATTTAACTAATCAAGCTTTGACGTTATTCAATGATCGCTATAATAGTGACGATTATTTTGGAGGTTGGAGTCGAGTAGGATTCTATTTTATCTTCATCTGCGCCTGCCTCACTGGTTTAATTTTACTCTTGTCACTCGCAAGCGTACGTGGTCCAGGGAGAATAGCATCACTCAGTTTAGCTATTCTTAGTCTGTTAGCTTTTATCAGTGGTGTTATCGGTGCAATTATTTGGACCGCTATGGCTGGAATTCTTAGACATCAATTGAACAAAAACTACTCTACTCTTGGTATGAGCGCTCATTATGGCAATGCCATTTGGATCCTTTGGGCGATTGACTTCCTATTGTTATTGACTGTATTCAGTTTCCTTGGGGTAAGTTCATCTTGCTTTTCTTTTTTTAGTTTCATCTTTTGAATTCCTGATCCTCATCATCCTCCTTCTCTTTTTCAATTCATTGTTTTTGTGTAAAATAGAGCTGTATAGTGGGAAGGAGAAGATCCGCCGTTGTTTGATCTAGCTTAACAAACAAATAATAAAAAAAATAAAAAAATGGTCAAGTCTACACTCCTAAACCGCAAAACGATGCAAAATTCATCATCATCATTTTTAATACTTACTATGTTACTATCTCATTAATCCCAATTTATATAAAATAAAACCAAGAAAAAAAAAATCATAATCAAACTGCATATTTAGGATGATATTATTCAAACAGTTGTATTTCTATAATTCTGTCTTTATATATATATAAATATATATACATTATTCAATTTTTTAATCCTTTTTCGGTTTGCAATTAATCTCTGCTTTTCTCGGATGGATAATTTCAATCTATTTACAACTATACATATGTATTTGTTCGTACATAAATTTTAATTAGGAGAGAAATTCGTACAAATACATTTTGAGAAATCGATTAGCTAAAGTTTTTGTTAGGTCTTGCATGGTCAATTGTTCTGTCATGTGTACATAACATCATTGCACTGCAATTTCAAAAATTAAAATAAAATTATACCTTGATGTGCATCTCTTTAGTGAACAACAGAATAAAAAGCATTCACCATTTGAATGAGTTAAAAGGCCAAACCAGTTTACAAAGTTGTTCGGTTTCATCCTACATTGTGACCATCTTGGATCCTTTAAATTGAACGTGAAAATATCTACCAACTTTTTCTGTTGCTGCCCTAAATCTAAATGATGACAAATTTAAGTTTGGACCTAATCTGTTGTAATACAATACATCATTTCTCATGGCATCTTGATTTCTTTTTTATCAGATCGTTCCTTTATACTTATCCATCAAACACATTCTCTTTTAGGTTTGTTTGTGTTTTTAGTTGTTCTGCAGTTTAGTCCTCATCTGACTAGGCTTCATCTCAAAGGAAGAGATAAAATATCTAAAGATTAAATAGAATTTCTAGGAATTAAATGTAAGGTATTACAGCATCATAATGATAAAATTATACATAAATATTTAAATTAAATTTTATTGAACCAGAAAGGAAACTTTTTAAGTTTGTTAACCAAACCTCATAGATTCCACAATGTTAATAATTTCAAGAACTTTTTATTATTATTATTATTATTTCTATCTTTTTTAATTTTTAACGTCTAAAAGTTTAACCACCCAATAGCTAGCAGCAGCGGCACCACCTCCTACAAAAATTGTAGATAAACCACCCTTCAGATATCCTATAAATCCAATTCTTGCACCAGTAAAATGAGCCTGTAGAGAAAATAGATATATATATAATTAATTAAATTTTCAAAAGTGAAAAAGGACAATTGATATTTACCTTTAGTGCTCCAAATACTAAGAGTGTTAGTACCATCACACCAATGCTCCACCATAAAGCGACATTTGCTTTTTCGAGAAAGAAATAAGGAGCCTACAATTTTTTAAAAAAAGTATATGTATATATATAAAGTCAGAATTAAGTATCAATGGATTTTAAATTAAAAGTTTGATTGAATGATTTTTTTTTTTTTTTTTTTTTTTTTTTCCATTTGGTGAATGCAGAGATGTATAATTGAAGTGTGGTCACTTCTTCTACCCCCTCACCAAACTTGAGTAAAAATTCAGTCATACCTAAACCGTCAGTTTGTGATTCAAATGTACCAGTTTCAATAATTTCTTCTTGAATAAAATTTTCATTTAATATAGAATCATAATTAAAATCATTTTTATTTTTTTTTGAAAAATTATTAATTAAATTTGAAAAAATATTTTTAGTTTTTATTATTTTATTATTAATATTTTCTTTTTCCTTTATTTCTAATTCTTCTTGTTGTTTTATTTGAAATTTATTTGAAATTTTATCGAATTCAAATTTTAATAAATCATTGGTTATCATACTACATAAACCTTGACTAATTCCAAATGGTCCTAATATTTTTTTTACTTGTAAATCCATTTCTTCTGAACCTGAATTTGATACTCGATTTCTTATTATTCTTTGTCGATATCTGAATTGATCTCGATCTGCTTCAGAAGCAAGATATCCTCCGATACCCATTGAAATCGCACCTGAAATTAACTAATGTAAAATTCATTCAATATTAATCTTAATTATCATAAAATTTATTTATTTATTTATTATTATTATTATTATTAATTAGGGTGAATTCTGTCGCGTACCTCTGCCAATCCAGCAATGACAACAAGTTTAGATGAACCCAAAGATGACAATCCAGCAGTCAAACCGAAAGGTACTGTTAAGCCATCACTTAACCCTATAATTCTAAAAAATCAGATAATTCAATAGTTAGTTAAATTCTTTTGTTATCTTATAAAAAAAACTAAATAAAACCAACATATTCCGGACTAAATCAATATCAACAAGCATTCGTTCATCATCTAAGGGAAATCCAAGGGAATCAGGTTTTTCAGTAAAGTTTTCTTGATTGTTATTGTTGTAACCTTCTACGTCCATAATGATATTTTTAAATTCTTGTCGTGTTATTTCAAAAAAAAAAAAAAAAAGGAAAA
>JNCO01008885.1:0-11122 GCA_000785685.1 Uromyces viciae-fabae
TTCTCTTAGAATTGACATTGACTTCAGCAGCACCAGAGAGATTGGGATCTGCTTCTTCTAAGCAATATTTTAAAATATTCTTGTGTTTGAGATAGAGTTGTATTCTAACAAACCATTCATTAAAATCAGATGAATCTAGAATGGGTATGGTTTTTGTGATAGAGTCAAGATTGTCTTCAGTAGGCATGATGAGAACTAGTTATTGATATGATGTATTAAGTAGAGCAACTGTCCTTCAGTTGACGTCGCAGGGATACAAGTAGCGTGTTCTAAGAAACAATAGATCAAAAAACATAGCGAGTGAGGATAGAACCTGAGTCACTCAAAGGATAGACAAGGTTTTTCAGCAAGTTTTCTGAGTTGTAATTGCTAACCAATAGACTAGACCGAGTTGTAATATATGTAACTTAGATCAATATGTATATCCCGTTTAAGTTTCCAATTTGATTTATGAGTCGAGACTGTAAATCTGTTAATTTTTGGAAACTAAAGAATATTTGATTTCAGCAAAACAAAAAAGGTTTTTCAGCAAGTTTTCCGAGTTGTAATTGCTAACCAATAGACTAGACCGAGTTGTAATATATGTAACTTAGATCAATATGTATATCCCGTTTAAGTTTCCAATTTGATTTATGAGTCGAGACTGTAAATCTGTTAATTTTTGGAAACTAAAGAATATTTGATTTCAGCAAAACAAAAATAAAATAAAAAATAAAAAATAAAATAAAATAAGATGAAAAGAAAAAATAATGAAGAAGACAGAAATAAGAAAAATACCTAAAGGACAGTTGTCCAGACAAAAATGAGCTGAAGATGATGAAGAAAAAAATGAGGAAGATACAGAGACAACTGAGATAAAAATAATGTTAGTGATTAGAATAAAAAATAATAAAATAAAATTGAGGATAAAAATAAAGAAATACCAAGACTGAGGCTCCAGATAAGACGGTGATCTTTGGTGAGAGGTGAATAAGATAGACAAAGATAAAGAAAAATAAAAGAGAAAAAGAAAAGAAATGATGATGTGGAAAGGGGTTAAGAAAAAATAGGCCCCCTGGCAGATTCAAGCTGGAAAGTTTAACTTAGAAAATTAACAATATTATGTTCATGGGTCAAAAAAGTTGTATCAGACATAAAAATGTGATATAAATTCAAAGATTTTGATATTAAATAATAATTAATAATTAATTTTTAATAAGAAATATATATTCTATAAGTATAAACAATTTTAATCATTTTTATTCTAAATACAATTTAAAACATTTTAATAATATTTATAAAAAAAACAATATTACTCATCTTTATTTTCTTTTTATAATTTAATTCTTAATGATAATTGCTGTGACAATTACGTCACTCGCAATTCTAAAATAATTATTTTAATTATTATTATCTATTTATATGAATATGAATATTGATTTATTTAAATATTAATAGGGCATTGCTAAATTCATATGGTGGGTCCGCAAACTCACGCGGTTTGAACCGTGTGCACGCGGTTTTCTGCAAACACATGCGGTTTTGTAAACTGCGTGTTTTCAAAAATTTAAAAAACCAGAAATGTTCTTTGGGGTCCAAAAACCCCCAAAAAAATTCATCAAGAGTTTTGATGGGGTTTTTGACCCTTAAAAAATTAATTGAAAAACAATAAAAACAAAAAAAAGGTAAATTGCAAAGGGCCCCAAAACGTTATGAAGGGGTCCTTTTGGCGGAAAAAAAGTTGATAGCGGTTGTAATCAGCCCCAAACTTCAATTTCAGCCAAAAAAACCCGATTTATCATTGTTTAAGGATTTCATTAATAAAAAGGCCCAAAATAGACGTTTTGGGACCCAAAAGCCCCCAACAAATTTTCAAATGACCCTTTCCCGTAGAATTGAAGCTGTGTGGGGCTTGTAGAACCTGTATGATTCTTGGAAAAAAACCAAAAAAAAAAATCCCAAAAATAAGGTTTTTGAGCTCTAAATAACCATAAATTGATCCACCCCCTTAAACAAATAAAAAAAATCCTCATTTTGCATGGAGAATGCAATTTGAATTTCAATCAAGATTGGTCCACCCCAAATTCAAAATTTAAATCACACCAACCAAAAAACCACTCACCACACCACACCTCACTCACCACACCCTCAAATCACATCACACAACCCTCAAAATCACCCACCCCACTGATTAAACTCCCCAAAAACTCATTTCTTTGCCTAAATTACTGTTTTTTCCACCAAAAAAATCACTTTTCCACTCTTCGACAAATTTTTTCTTCAAAAAAAAACATTCTGAGTCTTGACCCCGAGCCCCCCCCCCCCCCCAAAAAATGTATTTCAAAATGTCTCAACTAAACATCTACCCCCTCTTCAGAGATGCCAAAGAATCTTCCACCAGTTAATCCATATCTGTCCCCAATGCCAATAGTGCTCCCCAAGATAACTTGTTCCTCCTAGCACCACCTCCCAAATTGACCTACCCAGACAAAGCATCCCTCCTGCATGCCATTCAATCTTTGGCTAGAGATCATGGCTATGCAATTTCAACCAAGAATTTCAATCTCAAGGAAAAACACCATACTTATAAATCCAATAAGTCTGGTGCTTACGCCCCAACAAAAAAAGAAGGCTTAGGTACAACCCAAAAAACCAACTTTCCTTTCCAGATCACTAGGAATTTCTCCAAGAAAATTGACGCCTGGAGAATCAAAATTGTCTCCCCCAATCAAAATCATGCACCCTCCACTGATCCTTCCACCCATCCTGTATACAGAAGAAGTGAAAAACACTCAACAAGAAACTGTGCAAAACTTAACTAAAGCAGGTGTGGCACCATTGAAGATTTTAAACACTCTAATGCAATCATCGTCTGTTCCTGTCATGACAAATCTCAGTACCATTCACAATGAACGTTATGCTTTCTCCAAACAAATTATTGATGGCAAGACACCTATTGAAGCTCTAGTATTTGAATTAAGGAAATCTGAATTTTTTTTCAAGATGGATACTGTAGAAGGAATTATCAGCTCTCTGTTCATTGCTCACCCAGACTCTATCAAATTAGCTAGACAATTCCCCACCCTTCTACTCACGGATTGCACATACAAGACAAACAAGTTATCAATGCCCCTTCTCCACATCATTGCTTTCAAAAATTGCACAAAAAGTTTTCCTGTTGCTTTTTGTTTCCTCTCTAAAGAAAGAAAAGAAAATTATACCTGGGCTCTTCTCCAACTGCTAGATATATTAGAACAACAACACCCCAAAGTCATTTTCACTGATAAAGAACACGCTTTGATTAACTCCATTGAAGAAACCTTCCCCAACTGTACTCACCTCCTCTGCCAGTGACACATTTTCAAAAATATTCAACTCCACTGTTGAAAGCATGTAAAAGCTGAAGAGGAATGAGATAATATTCAAAAGAACTGGAATTATTTAGTGAAATCTCATACAGAATCCACTTATCAGAAAAATTTCACTCAGCTTTCTCTTTTCTGGAATCCTTCCACAGCAGATTACCTTTTAGAAAATCGGATTCCTCTAAAGCAAATTTTTTTCTTCTTATTTTGTCAACAAGCATCTTTAATTTGGAAACACAGAAACATCTAGACTAGAAGGCATGCATTCTCATGTCAAACGTTTCATATCTGTTCCTACTGGTTCTTTCTCCACTTTTGTAACTCAAATTTATCATTCTTTATCAATATAAATTCATGAAAGAGCTATTGAATCTGCCCAGTTGGGATAAAAATCACTTATTGGATTACCTCACTGAATTGATCATATTTCCTCACAATTATCTCACCATGCGCTCAAAATAGTTCACTCTTTTGCAATGTCACCAAACCAATCAACTGAATGCATCTCTTGTGAGTATTCAACATATATGGGAATCCCTTGCATCCACAAGGTTAAGTCAGCTTGCATTCAAAACAAACTATTTACACTTGAAGATTTCCATCCCAAATGGCATGTGAAGGGGCCTCTTTCTGTATGTTTTTATGCTTTTTCCTTGCCTAGATTTATTTTTTTATTCTGATTTCTTTCAATTTTTACAATGTTTTTTTCTTTCTCCCTTCCTTAGTGCCTTGATTTAAAAGCAGATGATGGATCTAACTCCCCTCCCAATGAGCCCACCCAATCTGTCAACAAACATTGGTATCTGAATGAACTCTTTGAAGAATTCCAACAGTTCCAACCTGGTGAACAAAAATTTTGTCTTGGAGAGATGAAAAATCTTTTTCAAGGAAAGTATTGACTTGTTTCAATTCCAAAACCTAGATTCAAGCCAGATCACAAATTCAGAGGAAGGCCAAAGGGAGAAAAGAATAAATTGAAGAAGATTTCCCAATAATCCAGCGGAAGGGACCCTTCAGGATTTGAATACCATCTGCCACCAAAGAAAAAGGGGAAGCCTAGCAGGAAATCTATGGGAACTGTGAAGGTGTGTTTTTATATTTTAATTTTGTGAATAAATCTCAAAACTATTTTTGTTTAAATCAGGCTCCAGGAAAAAAAGTAGAAAAGGGGAAAAAGAAACAAGAATCAGAAGAAGAGGTGAGTTTTTTATCTTATATTATTTGACCACTTCTAATTCTTTCCGTTTAATTTTTTCCTTTAATTTTTCCCTTGTTTCATAGGATGAATTTTTAACTGAAGAAGAAAGCAGTGATGGGGAACTAACAGATCCATTGGAACCTATCAAAACTGTAAGTTTTCTGTATTTTTTCTTTCTTTTTTTATCATCCAATTTAATATTTTTCATTCTTGCAGAGGTCTGGTGATTTGGTGCAGAAGAAAAGGGTTTTGTCCAAATCTCTCACTCTTGGACAAATCAAGAGAAGAGAGGAAGAGATAAATGAAGAAGATGAAGATGCTCCTTACAGGCCAAGGGGAAAGGAAGTATTTGAGCAAACTGCCACTTGTTCCAGTGAAATTGTGAGTTTTATTTTTTTTTCTTATGATTATTTATTTCTCATTTATTTCTATTCCTCATCTCCTCCCCAGCTTCCTTTCAAAATCTCAAATGTCCATCCTTCTGGGGATTTTATGAAGTGCCATTGGAGAAAGTGAGTAATTTTTCATCAGCCTGTGCATATTTTTTTTGGTATATTAATAATATAAATGCTGCACAGTATCCCAGAAAGAACCTCATTTGCCCAGCAACTGTCCTCCCCCTGATCAGTTTTGTCCTTGTTTTCATGGGTGATGGAAATTGTGATTTCAGAGCAGCAGCAGTTAGTCTAGGTAGGAAACATGAAAATTGGCTTCAGGTAAGGCAAGAAATGGTGAAAGAGTTGGACACCAATCCCTTGTTCAAAGACAAGAATTTTATGGATAATGTCTATGGCCACACTTATGAAAAAGCACAAAAGCGTCTCAACTACCTCTCTGAATCAGCTCCCCCTTGTTATTGGTTCTCTTTCCCATCCCATGGATTCTTATTGGCAGAAACTTATAAAAACCCAGTAGTTCTTATATCCAAATATTCTGCCACTTATCTGCATCTCACTTTTCCCCCTGATTCCCATTCCAATAATACCCCCATCTTGATGATACTTGTAGATGAAATGGCTCACATTGTCACCTTCAAATTCTCCTGTGATAATTGGCCAGCACCCAAAATTGATGCCTCTTGGAACTGGTGTGCCTATAAGGAGGCCAAGGCTTGAAGAAAAAAAAATTCAGAAGAACTTGTATCTTGGTATGGAGTTGTTATTCCCCCCAGAACGCAAATCAACCAGGCTTAATAAAAAAATTATTGATGTAGAATAGTTGTACTATTTTTTTGAATATATATCACTTTCTTATTGCGGTTTTTTTTTTTTTTGGCTTTTATAATATAATTTCAATGTTTCCTACACTCACTCTTCTTCCATTTCATGGGGAAGGGCCACTTGGCAATTTTTTGGGGGCTTTTGAATATATATCACTTTCTTATTGCGGTTTTTTTTTTTTTGGCTTTTATAATATAATTTCAATGTTTCCTACACTCACTCTTCTTCCATTTCATGGGGAAGGGCCACTTGGCAATTTTTTGGGGGCTTTTGGGTCCCAAAACGTTTATTTTTTGCCTTTTTATTAATGAAATCCTTAAACAATGATAAATCAGGTTTTTTTTTTTTGGCTAAAATTGAAGTTTGGGGGCTAATTAAAGCCCCTATCAACTTCTTTTCCATGGGACAGGACCCCCTCATAACCTTTTGGGGCTCTTTGCAATTTATCTTTTTTTTGTTTTTATTATTTTTTAATTAATTTTTTAGGGGTCAAAAACCCCATCAAAATTCTTGATGAATATTCCTTGAGATTTTTAGACCCCAAAGAAAACTTCTGTCTTTTTAAATTTTTGAAAACACGTGGTTTACAATACCGCATGTGTGTTTGCGGAAATCCGCATGCATGCAGTTGGTCCACGCGTGGTCAAAAGCACGTGAGTTCAGGATTTAACTGGGCCGGGTTCGGGTCAAAGAAATTGTACCCAAAGCCAACCCGCTACAAAACGGGTCCGGGGGGAGTCGGGTCAGTTTTGAGAAAATGGCTGCCCAGACCCGGACCCATTCATAGTAGGTTGGGTCCGGGTCAGGTCAAGGCGGGTCTTGGGTCATCTCCCTTTATTCTCAATTTCTGTATTTATTTCTATTTTTATTGTGTATTTCAATTACCAGCATGTATTCTTAGCATCAACAATCTTTTTTTTTTTCATCAAACAAACCTTTTTTTTTTATTTATTTAGTTTTAGATTTTCAAAATGATAAAATACAAAATAAGATAATTTCTGCCTATTTTTGATATTTAACATGTAAATCAATTACCAGCATGTATTATAATTTATAATTTATAATTTAAATCTTTACAAAGTAGGGAAACGGAGAGAACTGATGCACCACCAATTGAGAATGTCAAATGATGGGGCATCAATCAGAGGGGTGGGGTCTCCAAGATACATATTGACCTTGGCTGACCCACCAGTTTATTGTATTGTATTCATGCCAGCAAGAAATTCCTTGAATTGCTCCACAGTGGCAACTTGTTTTGCTTCAAGATTTTTTTCCAGTCGCTCGGTTCTATTGGTTTGGGACGATGTAAAAGCTGGCTTGGCTGACCTTTGTTTTAAAGCAACCCCATCATACCAGGAATAGAGGTTGTCCTTGATTGTTTGGATGCAACTTGTGACTGTTATTTTTTCCAGACCAAGTTCGTTTGAAAGTAGAAACTGAAGGAACGCCAGCTTGTAGCGCAGATCAAAGACCAGACTTATGCCAGCAAAATCCTCCATCTTCTCCCAATATTTATTGTACTTTGTTTGCATCGGTTTAACAATCTCAGAAAGGTGTTCAGTTTGTGATTCTAGGGTATCCTGTAGTTGTTTTTTGATCTGGTACATGCTGATGTAAACCTCATGGGAAGTTGGGTACCGTGTTATTCCCAGTTTTAACTTTGCTGAAAGATTTCGTTCAACAGCGTAAACAACAGATTCTAGACGTTGAGGTTAAATTAGAAAACTTGTAAAAAGAAAAGAGAAAATAATCATACCAGTGTTGAAGATTTCAAGAAAGTCTTTCATCATTTTAATATCGTCCCATTCCTTGTTGGTAGGATAATCAGAGTAGTTAGAATCTTGAAGAAATAAATTGAGGAATGCTTCCCGATAGGCTAGTGAAGACTTGAGCATTAAATATTTCAAGTTCCAGAGAGTTGAAACATTGACCGAAGGAATTGCTTGGAGTTTGATAGTGGAGACTGAGAGTTCTAGTATTTATTTAAATTTTTGTTTGCGTGATGGACTACTTCTGATAAAATGGGTACCTGCTTGAATTTTATTTATTGCATTAGAAATGGTATGGAGGCCATCCTTTACAACTAAGTTGATGATGTTTGCAGCGCATCTGACATGAAATAACCTTCCATTCATTTCCAGCGGAGAGCAACTTCTTTCTTTGAGGAGAGCAAGAACCCGGTTGACCGCTGCATTATTTGAGGCTGCATTATCCAGACTGATGAAGGAAACTTTGTCAATTGCTTTCCACTCAAGAAGAGAGAACATGAGCTGATCAGCAATGGCAAATCCAGAATGAGGTGGAGGGAGCTCTTTGAACGAGATCAAAAATTTTTTGAGGTTCCAATCAGGTGAGATGAAATGGGCTGAAACAACGATGAAGGAGGACTGGCTTGATGAAGTCCAGAGGTCAGTGGATACGGCTAGATGGTCCACTTCGGCTATCTCTTCAGCTACAGTTGATTTCAAGGAGTGAAACATCACCATGATGTCCTTCTTGACAGTGGCCCGACCAAATAGCTTGAACTTTGGTTGCAAGGAGGCAACGAATGACTTGAAGAGAGGATGTTCAACTGAGGTGAAGGCTTTCTCATTGGCAATGATGAGCTTGGTGAGTATGTCACGGGATTCTTTTTGCAAGAATATCCAAGTTGATGAATCAGAATTTGTGTTTAATTTTAAGAGGGTCTGTTTTTCTTTTGATTCATAAGATTCGCATTGCTCCAGATGCCGCCAGAGATACTTGCTTCCACAGGAGCTTTTGGCACTCATTTCAGTGAGGCAATACTGACAACTTGCTTGCTTAGACAAACCTGAATATTATTAAAAAAAAGCCACATTACCAGGTTGGAAATTGTAGAGGCCTCAACAGAAAAAGAAAAGGCTTACCTTCACCAATTGATTTAAAATGGGTCCAGATATGGCTTGTTGTCTTCCTTTTCTTGGATGGATCAGTATGAGATGGGATGGTTCCAGTAGCGTTTTCAGAGGTTCTGGCCGTGTCAACCTGAGTAGTGTCTGTCTGACTTGGATTGGTTATGACTTCAATATCTGAGGGATTTTTGACCAATTGAGAGTCTCGGGCAGGGTTTTCAGTTACAAGATGTTGATGGGGCCTCTTGCGTACATCCTTTGAATTTTGAGTTGTGGTCATCGGCGGAAATGGTGGAGCAGGTAGACTAGGGTGGAAATTGAAAAGATTTAAGAAAACCTTCTAGCTATACAGGGTGCAAAACTTAAATTCAGATGGTTTGGTTTAATTATTTTATAATAATTATATTGGATGATAAAAATATTTATACGTTTAATATTTAAAATATTCTTTTTGAACAGGGGCCAGAGCCTCTGGGGTTGTTTAATTCCCTGTTGGGTAGTCGAGGGTGTCAAAATAATGAATGGAATAATAATTTTATTAAAAGAAAGAAAATAAATTTAAACAAAACAAGTGAGTTTAAATAATAACATAAAAAAATTAATAAAAAATTAACTAAAATAAATAAAAATTGTTTAAAGAAGAAGAAAAACAAGTCATACATAATGACAATACCTGTGAACAATAAATCAATATAAAAATTAAAAACAAGGATTAAAAACTTGTGAGTTAAAATTTATACAAAATACCTACAAGAATTAAGATTGTAGAGAAATAAATAAAACTAAAATATATTTTAAAATTAAAATAATAAAATAATTTATTAAAATTATGATGTCAGAATTTTTATACTGACGAACATTTTTGAATTCTATTTTTATTTTTATTTCATCAAAAAATGATGTAATTGTTGATGCTGTGATAGGATCATTTAATGATCATGGTTCCTTGAAATGATCAAGATCGATCTCTTTCTTTTTTGAATCAAAATTTCACATCTTTTTCATAAATTTAGAATCATTCTAATCATTTTTTGTTTGATTGTTTGATCTCATGAATCATCATTGAATCATTTTTAGATCAATAAAATCATGATTAAATAACTTAGTTATTACTTTTCGTAAATTTGATTATTTATGATCAATCAATTTATATTATTTTATTTTTATAATTATTAACTAGTTATTAAAATATATTAAATTCATTAAATATTATTCACATCTTTATTATTAAAATTCATTATTACTCGTGATTTTTATTTTATTATTTCTTAAAAATCTTTATCATTAAAATTTATATTACTTGAAACCTATATTATTTTTATTTTTAACATTATCATTTTTATTATTATTTTCATTATTCAATTGAATTAGATATAACAAAATTATTAGGCAACCACTGGTCTTGCCTTTAGGTAATTAATGTTTTTCTTAATCATGATTTATTTAAAATCAAAGCATTTTCTTTTATTTTAAAATGTTGTAAAATATCTTTTAAAATATATTTTTGTATCATGATTCTGATAATTATAATCCTTTAGTTCCTATTAATTTTCACAGATTTCCAGTCTCGAAGCTCGACTTCAATAAAAGTTCAACTAAGGCAAGATCAGTTTGGAAAATGTCTTCTCATTCATCTTCAATAAATTCAAAAGAAGACCAGAATAAAATTCCCAAATTAACTAGGTCGAACTATAAAATTTGGAGAAAAATGATGATTTCTTTTCTGACTTACAAAGAATTATATGACTATTGCTTAAATACAATTGAAGAAAATCCTAATCAAGGAACAAGGAAAAAGATTAATCAGGCTGCTTATTACATTGGACAATATATGGATTATAATTTATATAATACTATAATTACTGATTCTAATCAATTTAATCCTTACTTAATTTGGAAGAAAATAAAATCTGAACTTGCAGGTTTTACAGTTCTAGCTTTATGTTGAGTATGGAAAATTTGGTCAAATATTTATTTAGGAAATAATCTGACAGAATATATATATCAAATTGAAAGTTGCTTAAGAGAATTTGATACTATTGGTTTTCATATGCCAATTGAAATTATTAGTGCTTGTTTAATTACGAGGGTAACTGAAAAAAGACCTAATTTGATGGAAAATTTATTGTTGGATGATAAAAGACTAGCTTCACCAGATATTTTACTTACAAAACTTAAAGATATTGCGTTGAATGATAGAATTCATCCTACTTAAAGTTTAAATTTAACCAATGATTCACAAGTAGCTGCTTTAATTTCTTCTAATCAACAATCTTTAAAAAGACCTTTCTCCGGATGTAGAAATGGTCAACATAATCCAGCTTCAGTTCACCCTGCTGAAAAATGTTGAGAATTACATCCTAACCTAGCCTGTAGAAATGGTAAACATGGATCAGAAGTTACCTCTCATTCGATTAATGAATGTTGGTCTGTTAATCCTCACTTAAGACCGCAAAGAAAATCTAAGAATTCAGCTTACATTACTAG
>JNCO01008886.1:0-11120 GCA_000785685.1 Uromyces viciae-fabae
AAACAAAACATACTATAATAATTCTATTCTAATTCTGCATTTGATTTCTTTTTTTCTAGTTTCTTTTAGGCATTTTGTTATTTGCTAGAATGGTAAAAAGAAAAATTTATTAATTTAATTTTTTTATTATTCTAAAAGAAATTATGAAAAATAAACCTTCTGTTTTGTTTCATGAAGATTAAAAAAATAACTTTGAATTACTATGAAAAGTATTTTCAATTAAAAGTACTTTTATTAATTTGACATGAATCTCTTTGTGCATTTGGATGTCACTCACCAACCTGAAAATGACGAAAATTGAGACTAATAATTTAATGATCAATGGATCAGTTTTCATTTGTATAGAGTAGGCTCAAAGGATCAGGAAAAACCCTCAATGTAAATGGACAAGAGAGGTGATTGGAACAGCTAATTATGGGAAGCTGGTTCAAAGGAATAAGGACCGATGTAGATTTTCATTCCTTGTTTCAGATTTTATAGCATATAAACAAAGGAAAACCTGTAAAGTAGGTTCAGGGGTTAAAACTATAACTGTGTAATGATGAAGAGTAATGAAGCTCAAGTGGGAGATGATCAAAAATCCAACAGAAAATCTTAAATTTCCTTCCTCTGCAAGTTCTCTGGAATTCAAAGCAGTCAGTAGTTACACTAACATTTAGTGTAGCTGATACTCTGGTAACATCCCAGTTAGCATAGCTGATCACCTTTCTACACTAAAAGTTAGTGGAACTTTTTTGTGCACTAACATTGTTACACTAATTCTAAAAGGAATTTTTGTAAAATTAGCTTGTTTTTTCAATTGTGCACTAACACTACACCGTCAGCTATTTTTTTTTTCAAAAATTTTATCTTAGAATTAGCAGTAAAAAAGTCACCACTAACAGTAGTGGTTCTGTAGTGGAGCTAAAAAAGCTAATACTGCACTATGCTACAGATAATATTAGCGTAGCTGGCTCACTGTTGATATTAATTTCCAGGGGTAAAATATCAGAATACTAAGTTTTAAGAGTAGTTAATAAATATGCCTTGAAGTAATAAATGGGAAATTTCTATTTACAACTGACAGAAAATGCTGCAAACAATTTATATCATGCAAGAGAACATCTGAAAGGACTAGAGAGCACCCACTGTAAGAGTATAAGTCACAATGAAACAGAAAAACTGGTTTGACAAAGAGTTATACCTTCAAAATAGAAATAAAACTAAATAAATTCAACTCAGTTGAGATTCAGCAGCTATATATGATAGTTAGATAAAGCATCCACTAAATTCTCTATCCACTCATCCTGAATTGTGCGGGTGATTGAATTTCTTGTGTGTTTTATTCTGATGGTTCTTTTGGTTTGACGGGAAAAACTGAAGGAAGATCTGAGTTTTTTTGGTATGAAATAGAAACTTTGGTGCTGAAAATAATAGTGCACTAGACTGAAGCAAGTTAGTCAACTCTAAAACCCACAGCATTCATTTTACTACACATAAAGTGCCTTTTTGCACCATTATTTCACATACATTCATACATACACTCTGTTGAAATTTGAACAAGAAAATAAGAATTTGATTTTTAATATTTTGTTTTTAATTTTTTATTAATCTTTTTATTATTTTATTTTTGATTTTATAAAGATTTTTTATTAATTTTTTAATTATTTGTTGTTTTATTATTCTGTAAAGAGGAGGCAGGAATTAAAGAATGACAAGTGGGGTTCACACTTGGATTGTCTCAGGGCACGGAGTAAAGAGGATAGAAGAGCCAATAGAGAGTTTATTACTTTAAGAAAACTCAGACTATTTATAGAAAAAGATAAAAGTGGTTGTGAAACCTAACAACTAGAGAGCCCCCCACTCAAGATCCAGAGGGGGCCTAAATAATAAAGTAAAAAATAAGACTAAAAAGAACAGAGAGAATTACTAGACAGATTTTAAAAATAAGAAGTGCATCACAATTGCTGGGGGCGTTAATCCCAGCAAATAAGTTCTAAACAAGATAAAAATAAAATAAGAGAAATAATCAAACGTAGAGATAAGAAAAACAACTCAGTGATTTAGAAGTCAGGGCTCAGTGGCTACAAGCTTATTCAAAAGGTGTATGATCAGACTACTTGTAATATTTTTCTCAGATTTATTTTTTCTGTTTTATATAAAAAATAAAATAAATAAAAGAAAAGAATGAGGGGGAAATATTTTCATAGCATAGATTTGATAATTTTTTAATGAAAGAGGCATAGGAAAAGAGGAAAATTTCAACACACTCAGATAAAGAATTTTGAGAAAATATTTCTAGGGGTCCTGAAATCACAAAATTTTCTTCCTGGCCTCCTTAGAACCCCTCCTTCACTTCCTATGTTGAAGTTTGAGCTTGATATAGTCATATGTGACTTTATTTTTATTCTTCCTTCCTTCTTATTTAAATAAAATCCTAAATATGGTGAATTTAATTCATGAAAATCAGCTGTGGCCTATAGTTTTAGTGCCATTAGTTGAGAATTAATGTCATAATAATCTGGCTTATATTCTTAAGAATAATTAATTAAAATTAACTATGAAACACTGCAAATAATTAGATCAATGAGTAATAAGAGAATTTATAGTTTAGGAAAACTATAACCATTGAAAGTATATATATTTTTAAGCTGACTAGTTTTCTTCTGCAATTTGAGAATCTATTTTGACTTTTGATTATTTTATATGAATATCTTATGCACTTTTGTTTCAGCCACAAGTTTGGTGAATTGTGTAGACTATAAATAGTTCTTCCATCCAAAGAAATAAAAAAAATAAGTTCATTTAAATCTTATTCTTAAGCTACTTCTAAGATTGAGTCCTTTCAGTTAAGCTTCAAATACAAAAGCCAAATCTTTCTTCAATCAAATTCAGCAGATATTTTGGCCAGCCCCACTCTCAATCTCTTCAAGATAGTGGTGTACACCTTCTGAAGCGGGTTTGTAAAATCAAATAATCCTGTGGGTCACTTAAAATAAAACTGGCTCAAATGGTACCAGTTGACATGCCAAACTAAAAATAACCCTTTGTGATATTGCATATCAACTTGTGCCACTTAAATCAAAAATCTCCTCTTGATAGAAAAACCAATCTAAATAATAAGACAATCAATCAAAGACAAGCTTTACAAATATTTTTATTATCTAAAGAATGTCATAATAAATTTGATCAGTAAAATGATTATTGAAAGACTTTCATATTCTCATCATGATCTTCTTACATTTGCCAAAATCATGGGAGCAATCCCAAAATCAGATGATATATATTTTTATAATTTTATTCAAATCTAATGACAGTAAAACATAAGTTAATAAATATGTTTTAAACATATTATTATCATGATCACTCAATTTTAGGATTGTTTAAACAATTTTCTCTTTTAAGATTGATAGAATATATTTCCATAACTTGACAGAAATGATGGTAGAATTATTTATTGAGCTCCATGGAATCCAAAGCTGCTGCAGAAGTATTGTTGATATTTAAGTTTAATAAAGCTGAAACCTAATTGGCAATATTATAGTATTTCAGTCTAGTTGTAATGCTTCCTCAATTTTTCTTATCTTATTTTGTCTTATCTTAATTCTTCTGTCTTAGATCACATTTTCAAAACCACATGTCTGCTCAACATTCTTTTTATATGTGTAATCCCATTTAGTTCTTCCATTTAATTCATTGTTTATGTATTCTTAATTAAATCTTTAATACTTGCAAAACACTGTTGGCTGTGTGCTCACTATAATTGGTATTTTCATAAGGTCATTATTGGTGTTCTATTCTTAATCTATGTATATCAGTCTCTTTCCAGATTAAAAGCTTATCCTCATTGTTTATTATTTTATTTTATCTTAAATATCAATACTTGGGTCTTCAAATTGCATTCACAAAGCCATATGTTTGCTCATATTTAATACTTTCACAATATCACTATAATTGGTATTTTCAAAAGATATGTACCAGCTTTTTATTATTTTTTCTTCACCAAACATCATTAAGATGTTGCAAATTTTTAATATTTCTGCTTAAACCAATCCAGCCTCCAAAATAAGCATCCCTTCACCTCCACCAAATAACAAAATAATCAAAGAATTCCAATCATCCTTCTTTATGAACCAGAAAACCCCTGATTCCAAACCTTTTTTAAATAAAATATAGCAGAAATTTGTGAAATAACTAAGTAATTTCTACAAGAAAAAAAAAATCACAAGCTGAAAATGGGGCCAAGTTCAGTGTTGGAGGTGCAATAACCCTTCCTCTTGGAGACATAAAATACTACACTCATTCTAGAATAATTCCCACCTGGTATTAGAAAATAAAAATGAGTGGACCCATTCATTTGATCTGGTGTTAATCACCCAAGAAATCAACTTCCAAGGGATTTTTTACTCAATTCAAATCTCTTTTGATCTCACTGTTGGCTTATTTCTGAATGGATTTTGTATTCAGAACTGTATCAATCCCATTTTGGTCCATAACATCAGATGGATTGGCAGGCCCAATGAGAAAAACAAGAATCATGGCTCTATATTGTTTTCAATTTCCTTGACAAATATTTAGCTAGAAAGGTTGAAAATGATGGGTTATTATTCCAATCTATTTTTTATGCAAGGAGCTCACTATAAAAAAATTTATGGGGCAATGGTTTAATCTTCTAGAAATAAATCTTCTCTAAGAAAATTCTGTGGAAACAAAAAACCCAGTGGTTGTGAGTTTAACATCACTCACAATTGTGAGAATTTTTTCCAAGACATTAAATAAGTGTATTTACATTAATTAAGCCAAACAAAATCATACAGGTGCTCCAGAATGGACTATGTAAGATTATTATTTTTAGGGGACTGGTTTTGATAACTCCCAAAAACTTAGTTTTTCCTGCGCCTCCTTTTGACTGCCAGAGGACATCCAGCTTTTTTTGTTTTTTCAAATATTTTTTAAAAATACTTTTTCAAGGTGCTAAAATAGCCAAATGTTTTTTTGCATCCTTCTGAGCCCCCTGCTAAATATTCTGTGCTTTTTAGCTGAAAAAAAAAAAACATTGAAGTACTCCTCATTTAGGAAGTACACTAAATCAAATAAAAAATAATAAAAAATAGTTAATGTGGGAAATATTGGCTAAAACTTTTATCACATGTATTTAAATCCTATTGGAATGTGGGATAAAAATTTTATCCCTGGGGAGGAAAAAAAAATTGCTTTTATGTTTACTTTTTGCAAAAACTGGTGCATGTACCAAAGTTTTTCAAAAGTGAACATAAAAGTAACTTTTTTTGCTTCCCCGTGGATTAAACTTTTCTCCCACATTCCAAAAGTATGGAAATACATGTGATAAAATTTTAAGCCCATATTTCCACATTAAGTATTTTTTTTTATTCTTTTATTGATTTAGTATTCACCCTAAATAAGGAATACTTGAAAGTTTTCTTTTGAGCTGAAAATCTCAGAATATGTAGCAGGGGGGCTCAGAAGGATCCCAAAATAATTTGGTAATTTTAGCCCCTTTAAAAGTATTTTTAAAAAATATTTGAAGAAACAAAAAAAGCTGGACGTCCTCTGGCAGTCAAAAGGAGGTGCAGGGAATTTTTTGGGTGGTGCCAAAACCAGTCCTCTATTTTTATATAGGCACTTAGCCACTATCCCCAAATGCCCATTAAGGGTCAGATTCACTCCTAAGCCTCCAATCTATCTTGTCAATCAATTATAGTAATACAACCAAGCTCCACATAGCACAGTGTCTTCTTTTTCACCTCTTTCCATGAAAACATGGAAAATATGATTTCCTTTCTCTATCATTCATCTCATTGTATTTATTCTATATCCTTCTCCGCTATTTCAAATTTGTATTCTGTTAATAAAAGGTAATTTATTTTGGTGTAAATACAGTGTGGTTGTTTTCTTTAGCTAAGTTTTTTACTCACTTAATCTGTATTTTATTTTATCCACTGTCTTATTAGCAATTAGTATGATATAATTACTTCAATTAGTGTTTTAAATATAATGAAATTAATTTTATACGTAGCCTTCAGTTTATCAGAGGTGTGGGCAAACAACAGAGGCCACTGAACCTTATCACTTTCAGATGTATCAATTATTAAATTGGTGATCTCAAATTGATTTACTGCAACCTAGATTAACCATGATACATTGAAACGGGTGGAATATTTTGGCAGTGAATTTGTTTTGGTACACTTACATTGCTTATATCTTTCATTTATTAATTCTCCAAGACATTTTTTTCAACTAGGATTTGTGGTGTCTCCTTGGTTATAATTTTAACCGCTCAACAGATCCTAAATATCTTATCAAAATTTTAATTGTGGCTTCATTCCCTTTTTTTTTCCTTCTGGAAAATGGTGAGAGCCCTTCAAGAAACTACTACAGCATCAATGCACTTTTTGCCTTGGTGAGGGCTATGGATTTCGGGGTGCTAAGACCAAATTTAGCTTTTTTGGGTTGGACAATATGTTATCAAAATTTTAATTGTGGCTTCATTCCCTTTTTTTTCCTTCTGGAAAATGGTGAGAGCCCTTCAAGAAACTACTACAGTATCAATGCACTTTTTGCCTTGGTGAGGGCTATGGATTTCGGGGTGCTAAGACCAAATTTAGCTTTTTTGGGTTGGATCTCATGATAATATGAGAGAATTTGAGTGGAAAATAGATTAAAGAAATACAAATTGTAGGATGGGATCCGGGAGGGAAAATATCTTCATGAAAAATATGATTGAGATCAAGAAGATGTTGAAGTAAAAATTAGCGTAAAATTGGATCTGGCCACCCAAAGAACACGGAGGAGTAAAAACATTGCCTCACCGGGTGCCCCATCAGCCTTAACAGATGAATTTCCTTAAACAAAGTTACCTCTAGATTTACAAAACTCTTCTCGCGTGGATGATTTGAAGTACAAGATTTCAAAAAGAGGAACCTCACGGGTCATACCCGATTCCTGGAGGGATCGGGAGCAGTATTCGATACCCGGACATAGGAACCACCGGGTATCACCGGAGGCTCAGTCGACATTTTCATGTATCGATTGGCAGATACACTACTTCAGAATTAATCTCGAACTTGATTTCATTAATGGCAGCGTTCCTATTGAGTCACTACATACTGACTCTCCACATTACGAAGTTTGCACTCAAAAGAGGAATAAGTACTAATAAAGTAATCTGCACTATTAAGAGAACTTGGCACGAAGAAAGGAATTAGCACTAAAAAAAGGCGTTTATTGAGCCAAGAATTGCTTGTCAAGGTTTTAGACGAATTTATAACTTGATCATTAAATTTACCGAGTGCAAGGATGAAGCCTTGTCGGAATCCGGATCTAGGAATAAGCTTCATTACGCCTTCATGTTCAGCGTTTCTGCGCTACTGAAGCAGGGCGCCGGAGCTTATGCATATCGCCCGCGCTCCCGTGAATAACTCAACGACCTAAAAAGGTATGGCTTTAATACACTTCACTCTCGCTTGACTCTTTGGGGATAGTTCCGATGCAAAGGATGGTGGCGATGGCAGTTACACTCGCCAAATGACGAGCCAAAGCCGATGCAATGAAATCTCACCTTGACTATATCGCACAAAGCAGCAAGATGCGCGATGGTCTCGGAGAGGTTTCCAGAGTACGAAGGAGCGATCTCGTGGAGTATTTAAGAGCAGCGCAGTCCACCTATCCGTCACTCAACCTAATTCCCTCTGTGATCAGTATCCACGGTGCACCATCAACAGCCATTCTTTTGACACCCTTTGGAACCATTTGATCCATCGTTAACAATCACGTTCAGATTCCGAAGCATTTAGTCGGTTAATCAAGACCTTCCGGAAGTCAAGAAACCTTTACCCTTTTCGATTCGTTTAGACTCTTCCTAATAGCAAGCGCATTATAAGAAGGTATGTGCCTATTTAGCCTTTACTACGTGTTATTATTCTGCTCTTATACTAATCAACTTGGGCACGCTTCTAATTCTTAGTCATCATGAATGTTTCCAAGTTGATGCTCAAATGCTTGACTGAGTTTCTTATCTTAAGTGTCGTTTGGGCCAGCGTGACCGACTCGATGCCCACCTCATCAAGCCCAAGTGAATGTACAGCGACATTGAAAGGACCAGACAAGAAAAACGCAGCAAGTCTGAAGTTAGGCTGGCATTTTTGGGAGCCGAAAGTCCTTACATGGCAACATAAATATCTGAAAGAACAACACACTCGTGAGATTGTCAATGGATTCCTATATGTAGGAAAGGCAGAGTCCCTTTGCTCGGTCAAATTTCAACTCAATCTAACAGATTGTACCTTGTACTATGGCCCACCAAAGGAAAGTTCCAACACACAAACGCTGTAAGTACTATTATAATACTCCATTTCTCCAGATGAACTCAGGCTGATAAGCAAGATGATTTCAGGTGGGACAAATTTGATATGGCGAAACATTGGACCCAACCAGCCCCCCTTCTTCCATTAGGAGCGTCAAGTGGAGGCCCTGTTGATTGGCATAATTGTCAATCTGGAATGTCTATTCATGTAGCCTGATAAAAACTCATTCAAAGTATTAATTTATTCTCTTAAAAAATAAAACAAAACAACACTTTTCCACTCACATAATAATAATATTAGGGATCTCATCAGTTATCAATTATATTCACAAATGATCATGTCGACGGAGATGAAGCTACTAGTTCATCAATAAATTCCTACCTTCCACATGATTTGTACTTGTTCATCCCATCTCCCGGAAGAAGTAACTTTTTAATCTATGAATTTACATAAAACTAAAACTTCATATAATCATCTGAGTGAGAGGATCCTAAGTAAGAAGAAATGCGTAAGAGGAAAGGAATAAAATTGTTGCGGTGAATTCTCGAGTCAGATGGGATTAATCACAACCAACCCAAACACCACAGATGACAGAAAATGTTGTACTATTCTTTAAGGCCAAACAAAATGCCTTTTGCCAACAGAGCAACTGCTTCATGCTTTCCAAAAAAAAGACAATTCATTGTTTTTTTTACATGTGACAGGTGTTATGAAAGCGTAACAGGACTGTGTAACCCGTAGAACAGTCATGAACTGATTTTTACTTCATCAATAGTTTCAATACTGTTTACCTTCAACACCTCAAAATTCAAGATACAATGACCATCCAAACAGCCCTCACAACTGCGCTAGGAATCCGCGTTCCGATAATGCAAGGTATGTTCAAATCAGAACGATAGAAGAGTAAATTGAGCTTCAGTTCAGCTTACTTGACAAGATCTTCTCGTCTTTAAATTTTTTTGATAGGTGGTATGATGTGGTGAGCTTTCAAATTAACAATCAACGCTCACCGAAATATTAGACTTGCAATAACTTGGAAGGTGACACAAGATTCAATGATAAATCACCCCCTTTCCATCAATACTTCAGGGTTGGTCTTCCCAAATTAGCAGCCGCCGTATCTAATGCAGGAGGATTAGGCATTCTCACTGGTCTTACCCAACCTACCCCGGAAGCGCTCAGACAAGCTATTCGAGAAACTCGAAAACTGACCTCAAAACCATTTGGGGTAAACCTGACCTTCCTACCTTCGATGAACCCTCCACCTTACCAGGAATATGCTCAAGTTATCATTGATGAAGGCATCGCTGTTTGTGAAACCGCAGGAGGTCCAAGTGCTGTGCCTATCATTCAAATGTTGCGTAAAGCCCACATTTATGTTATACATAAATGTACTAGCATTCGTCATGCTAATAGTATCGCTAAAGTGGGCGCCAACATGGTCTCGATTGATGGCTTTGAATGCGCTGGTCATCCTGGTGAAGATGATATCGGTGGTGTTGTATTGGTCAGTTTCATCCTTCCCTTAAGTCCTTTCGATTCTTGTATTTTCCTATTCTGATTTAAATCGTTGTTTCTCCGAGAATTTTAGCTAGCTCGTGCAGCGCAGGAGCTTAAAGTACCTTTCATTGCTTCGGGTGGTTTCGCAAATGGCAGAGGTGTTTGTTATCTTGAACGAGTCAATTTATCATGCGAGCGCCCAAATGACACTAAAAACGTGTTTTGCACTTGCCATCATAATTGATTTTCGGACGTTCAAAGTTGGCCTCCGCAATCGCACTGGGTGCTGCAGGAATAAATATGGGCACAGCCTTCATGGTCACTGAAGAGGCAGAAATCCATCGAAATATCAAAGAAGAAATGATCAAGTCAGATGAACGAAACACGATTCATATCTTTCGCACGCTTCGGAACACCGCACGTGTCTACAAAAACAGTGTAGCTATGGAAGTAGTAAAAATTGAAAATCAACCTGGCGGATGCGAATTCAAGGATATCGCTCATGTGGGTGCCCAGATTTTGTCAAAATGTTAACAGGACCATGCAATATCTGATTAATGTGCATAACCACTCTAGCTGGTGTCTGGTGCACGAGGGAAGAAAGTCTATGAAGAGGGTGATCCGAACGCAGGAATTTGGACATGTGGAATTAGTGTTGGGTTATTGACAAAAATTCAATCTTGCAAGTCTAATTTTTTCACCTCCTCGTATTATGTTTCCATTTTTATGGTTTTGAAACTCAGAGCCGGTTCTTACAGAAGAGATAATCCAATGCTCACTTATGGTGATTATTACTATGTAATGGATAGGTGAATCTTTCATTCGCGAGGTTGAAAGCGATGCTGAGAAAGTTATTTACGGAATGGTTAAGATGATTGACCCACAACTTTCGCAATCCAAACTTTGAATTTGTGGCTTGTATGTCTTCTTTATTTCTAGTTTCATTTTCTTTATTCTTCAAGACAGGTGAGCCTGTAGACGATACTTTCGCGCGCAATGCATGCGTTGCCAAATAATCTTCTGAATTATATAGCATTCAAAAGAATTTCGGATTCTTTTCTTCTTCTTTTCATAGTTATTATTGTATTTTTTTCTGCGACCTTCTTTTTCTTTGTTAATTCTTTTTTTTGTTTACTATTTTCTATGTAATCTTTCTTGTTCATCTTTTTATCTGATTCTATCTCCATTCATCAACTGCAACTATGTACACATCATTATTGTATCTTTCTCCTCAATGGTTTCTTCCATTGAAAACTTGTACACTGTGAAAAAGAACTGGCTCAACTGGCATCTGTTGAGCCAATTGTTTTTGCAGTG
>JNCO01008891.1:0-11118 GCA_000785685.1 Uromyces viciae-fabae
GCTGTTCTACAAAGTCATTATAAGCAGCAAAGGGAGTGATGCTCAATGGCTTTTTCTGAGTGCTAGGATTCAAGTCGGAACAATTTGAAGCTTTTCTTTTCATGGGAGAGCAACTTTTCCTGGCTGTCAATGGTTCATCTGAATCTGAAGAAGAATTATCGAGATCGAAATCCCTTTGAGATTGATCTTTGAGTTGGGATTGGTGGAATCAAAACTTCCTGGGAAACAGGTTGAAGATCTTGCACCAAGATGCTTTGTTGCTCCTCTGGCTCAGGTGAAGATGGATCGAGGGCTCTCTCCTCTGGTGTCAAAGCTTCTCGGGCTTGGGCAGCAGACATTCTTTTGCGTCGACGTAGGACTGGTAGAATGAGGGGAGGAGGTAGCTCATCAGGTTCCGAGTGATTATCAGCCTGGGCTGATGTTGGAGGCTCGAGTACAGGTTCCGAGTGATTATGAGCCTGGGCTGATGTTGGCGGCTGTAGTATATTCAATTCATTGAGATGTGCTTCATCGACCTTAAGACAAAACCAATTATAGAGTCAAGGAGCAACTCCTATCAGAACGAGTTTGGAATGACTTACAACTGGACCTAAATCTACCAAGGTGTTTGACTTATTTTGAGAGGATTGTTCTTCATCTTCTTCTTCATTGATACTTTCAGAAATATTTTTTTCCACTGTTTGCTGACCATCCTCACAATACATTGGTGATACATTGGCATGCTTACCAAAAAGCTCGTCCATTTTATCATAGTAAGGGCAAATTGAATCGAGCTTTTCAAAGACCGATCGAATTCCCTTTTCTTGATCAGCAGCTGATATACCAAAACCAGTGGATATGGAGAGCATGTGAGCTTTGCGATATTTGGCTCAATAGTTTTTGAATCTTTCCAACATTTTTTTAGCACTAAGATCGATTCGGCCTTTTTTTTTGGCTTTGAGATGGATTGCCATTAGTTGATAGCCATTGACCTTCGATTTGGGAGGTCTTCCAACCTGGTTGAGTGTTCGGTACCAAATACAGCATTGTAATTCTTTTGGATCATCAACCAGTTGGTAAGGATGAGATGATCTTCCCTTTTTAAGTGTCCAGATTTAGTTGGAGACTCGGGGGGATTGTCTGAAGTTGATTGATTTTTGGAGTTTCTTTGGGCTCTGCGAGGCATTTCTTTAGAGGATGATGTGGAAGAAATTATTTAGAGTTAATTCAAAATGTGGTTATTTGAGAAGTAAGAGAAATTGACTTGTTGATACTTTTTCAAGTTGGAGTAACAAGTGAGCTTGAAGAAATGGGTTTGTAGGTGTAGGAAGGTGAATAAATTTTTTATGGGCTAATTTTAATTTATGGGTGCAGATTTTTATGTCGAGTTTTGGATTATAGATATTTTTTGGAATTTTTTCTTTAATATATATTTGACACCCCCTGTTCCAAATAAGTGGGTTATCTCAAAAAAAAACGTCTGGTTTGAAATGGAGTTTGTTGTTGAAAACCAGAAATAAAAAAACGTCGAGTTTGGTGATATTTGACACCCCCTAATATAATTTAATATAATTTAATATAATATAATTTAATACAATATAACTTAATATAATTTAATTTAAGGGAGATGAATGTATTTTGATTGAATTTGATCAGAGAAAAACAGCCTCTTGATCTCCATTGGAGGCAAGTTCAAAATTTGCAAGTGCAGATGTGAGATGAGCTTCAGCCTTGCTGTTTGATGATGAGTTTTTCTTCTTTCTATCATAGTGTTCATTTCTTAAGTCGGGGTTTTCAGCCAAACAGAATTTGTTTGGATGTCCAGCCTTCGGGTTGTGTACACCATTCAAGCATTTGTAAGTGTAAAGAGCTTTGGCAGAATCAGTTTCAGATTTGTAAAGATCAAGATTATTCTTGCTAGCGACTGAATCTGATGGATTGGAAGCTTTAACTTGACTATCAAGAGTCTCCAATACCATCTTATACGTTGTGGTACTCTAAAGTGGACTAAATAAAAAATTATCATTTCACCCTGAAGGAGCAGGAATTCTTTAGTTTTTATTGCAGAAATTGATTCTACACCCAAATTAACCCCTAGTCACTCACCAAAGCCATATCAATAACTCCACTAGTGTAAGAGCTACTCAAGGCAGAAGACTTAAATAGGGTACTTAGAATTATTTTCACAACTTCACAATCATTATGAATATAGCTTTATGCATCAAGAAAATAATACATAAGTCAATAAACCATAACAAATACCACATAATCCATATCTACTATCACATATCCAATACAAGTTTCATAGATAAGAGGCTATGACCTCATTCACTGTACATATTCAACTACCACAGAATACACACACACTCACACATGTTTAGAAAGCCTCTGACCTCATATTACAGTTCCCAATTGTTTCAAAAGGGATTAGCCCACATGTCTGGAAGGAGATAAGATAAGATACACTAGCACTGATGTCATGTCTGTGCACTGTATGATTTTCTGACACCCTGTTTGTTGTACCCGGTTTTCACCACCATTTGTCTATATAAGGAGCTATCTCCTCAGTGTTTTTCCCCCATCTGATTTATCAGAAAAATAACCTGATCATCCCCTAACCTACTCTAATCCATCTAATCTGTTCATCAGAAAATTATCCCCATAATAATAATAAAGAAACACTTACATACATACCTTTAAAGAAATAAATACTTACATTCATTGAAACCTTCAGTGTGTAGCCATTGCTCACATCCATCCTTACCTTTCTTAAAGAGCCATAAAGGACTTGACTCACATCCTTGCTCTCACAGATATCCTGCTGTCTTGATCACCTTTTCTTTCCCAAACCAAATCTGAGTGCAGGAAACACTCTCTTAAACTTCCACTCTTCTTACCATCACCAGGTGTAGCCTTGCTCCCTGTTATTACCCACCTTTAAATCCTTCTAAGACTTTCTTGTCACCCCAGGTATACCTTCCTAAATTCTGCTATAAGGGTTAAAATCAACTTTTAGCCTCTTTTAGAGTCTCACAATGTTATTGGAGTCGATGAGGTTGAACCCGTGCCAATAATTGAATTGCGAACATTTTTTAAGGAGGGTGGTATCTTCAATAGAATGTCATAAACTTTTAGCCTCTTTTAGAGTCTCACAATGTTATTGGAGTTGATGAGGTTGAACCCGTGCCAATAATTGAATTGCGAACATTTTTTAAGGAGGGTGGTATCTTCAATAGAATGTCATGAGCCAAATTGCTCTCATAAGGAGTAACACCAAGTGTCCGAAGCCTTGAAACACATGCATAGAAGTCCGATATAAATTTGTCAACATTATTGACATCAATTTTCAGTTCCTTAAGTTTCCATCGAGCCACAAAGATATTCGCTTCCTTATTTGAGGAACCAAAGTGCGCGACATTTTTCCACAGTTTGATCGGACAATCTTCTGCTCCATCGATGGTTAGTCTTGCTACTAAATCAGATGAGATTCTAGTAACAATCATGGCATGTGCCTTATCCATTCTAAGAGCATCGGCTTTAGTGAAACGACCTTTCTCATCTCGTTCGGGTTCATCATTTCCAAGTACAAGCTGATAAAGTCCTTTTGCTCGCAATATACTTTTCATCTTTATTCTCCAGTCGGAATAGTTGATGGAAGTGAGTAAAGGAACTTGATATTTGTCTTCGGATTCAGGGAGAGTCATGATAAAAATGAATTGGAGGAGACAGGGATTGGAACACAGGGGGAGAGTCATGATAAAAATGAATTGGAGGAGACAGGGATTGGAACACAGGTTACTAGGAAGGATAAACAATGTTAGAGTAGAGTTTGGGATAAGGGGATGATATCCGATTAGACTACACAAGTATTTCAAAGGGGAAGGGTGAGGTATTTTTGAAGAGCGCAACTGTAAATCTAATAATTTATATATTTTGAAGACTTCGGAGTTTGTGTAAAATGTGAGTTTAAGAAGTGAAAGAGGAGCAGGGAACTTGTTTAAAGCACAGTGGTTTGTAGATAAAAAGGCTCAGACTCAATGATTTTTTATTTCATGAGCACAAACAAGATTAAATAGATAACTTTGGAACCCAAAAAGGGGCCTAACAAAAATAATAAAAATAAAATAAAAAATAAAAAATAGAATAAAATGGGAGGCCACAAGATGTGAGCAACCATGATTCAATAAAACTAACATCTTCAAAGAACATGGTATTACATTAGCCACAACATCACCCTACCACCCTGAAGAAAATGGAGAGGCAGAAAGAGTGAATTGTACCATAAACAACATGGCACAAAGTATGCTACATTCAAGTAAGCCCCCAAAAACATTTTGGAGCTATGTGCAGCAGGTGTTAGCTTACATCCACAATCCTTTGCCTCACTCACGTATTCACCCGAAAACTCCACTCAAGCTTTTTTTTGACCAACTTCCTGTGATTGATTACATTTATCCGTTTGGTGCAAGATCCCTAGTTTTCAAGCCCAAGCAACACCAAATCAAAAATTTAAACACTCGGGCTGAAGAAGTTTACCTAGTAGGGTTTCCAGCCTTTGAAAAAGGCTGAGTCTTTTACTTGGAAAGATCCAAATTCATTCAATCCGCCAACACGGTATTCCTGTACTTCCAACGTCTTGCACCGGTGTCACCAGAAATAGGCAAGAACAACATGAAATTTTTACTGAATCCTATGGTGTGCTGGTTTTTTGCTTTGAAACAAGATGAGGATGGCCGTATCACCAAATTCAAAGCTAGGTACGTGGCAAAAGGCTTCACTCAACAAAGCGGAATTGATTGCCATGATAAGTACGCCCCGACAGCTTTGCTCATGACACTCAGAACACTCATTACAATCGCTCTTAATCTGAACTTACATGTTGCATCCTTTGATGTGAGTTCAGCTTATTTGTACAGCCCCATTGAGGAAGAAATCTTTGTCAAGCCGCCCGTGGAAGTTCTTCCCCATCTGAAAGGCAAAGTCACACGTCTCCAGGAAGCATTTTATGGGACTAAGCAGGCCATGCGCTGCTGATGGATTCATTTAAAAAAGATCCTGCTCAACTTTAATTTCAAAGCTATTGAAGTAGAGTTGTCTTTGTACCTGCATCACAAACAAAATTCATTTATTGTTGTGTGGATGCATGTTGATGACGGCCTTATCATTAGTAACGATGCAGATACAGTCAATAAAATGAAGGTACATCTGGAGAAAGAGCTGGAGATTAAATGGCAAGAGGGTGTTACTCAAATTGTTGACATCAACATCAATCGGGATGGTGAATTCTTAACTCTGGATCAAGATGTTCTAGCAAGCCAAATTGTCCAAAAATATACTAGGACGGTTAGAAAGAAAACCACGACACTACCTGAGGGAGCTCTGGAGCGTCATACTGGGACGGCTTTTGATGAATCAGCATATCGATTGGTTCTTGGATCTTTACTATAACTGGCATGTGGTACTAGGCCTGGCATTACCTACGCTGTGAATATCCTTGCTTGATACAGTAATTGCCCTGGTCATCAGCATTGGGAGGCACTAGATCACCTGGTTGGCTATCTGTGTTGATTTCCAGATAAACGACTGTGTTACACCAAGGGCGAAAGCCTTGTTACCCTGTGGACCAATGCAGGGTGGGGAGGCGAACACAAGCAATCAACCTCCGTATTTCTGCTTCAAGTCTTTGGCAACCCAGTCTTATGGGGCTCTAAGCGTCAGGAAGTTGTCACAATGTCAACATGCACTGCTGAACTAGTTGCTTTGTCTAGTGCAACTCTAACACTGGCAAACTTAAAGATCATACTTGATGAAATTCTACCCAGATTGCCTATTGAATTTTTCTGCGACAATCAGGCAGCTGTGATGATAGCTACTGACAATGCTTCAAAGAAGAAAACCAAATATCTCTCGAGAGCATTCTACTTTGTCAATGATTTTGTCCGGAAAAACTCCATTTGTCTTCAATGGGTCAAAACCAGAGATCAGTTGGCAGACGCTTTCACCAAACAACTAGGACCTTCCCAGCACCTCACCAATGTCACAAAGCTCAATCTATTCAATGTCTAGTTTTTTTCTTTTTCTTTCATTATTTTTGGTTTTTGATTTTTGATTTTTTTCTGGTTAGATTTTTGTTTTTTGTGGGCAATATTTCTCAAAGTGAAGGAGGGCTGTTAGGTGTTGGAGTAGATCAGTAACATTGAGAAATATTATGTTCTTACTGATCCATTGATTTATTTATCTATATTTTCTATTTATGTCACAGAGTTGTAAAATATAGACAATCTATAAATGTCACAGTTGTTTTTCAATTATAAAAACAGCCAATTTGTGAGATAAGAAGAATCCTCATCCTTCTGTGAATGTTCTTATCCCACAAGGTATTTATTTTTTTTCATCTCATTTTCTTTCTATATGTTTCAATCAGTTTCTTACTTATGCAATCTTATCCTTTTGTGAATCTTCTTATCCCACAAGACCCATAAGGATCAATAATATTGTGCTAATTCATAGACACAACACAATTCATTGCTGATAATTATTTTTTATCTAGGAATTTTAGTGGGTCTTTAGGAGGCATAATTTCCACAGAATGTGATTGACTAAGTTTTAAGTTTTCAAGTGCAAAATTTTGAATCATTATTTTTGATAGGTAAGATATAAACCAGATGATAAGAATGAGCAATCAGATGTAGCTTCATGAAAAAATATCTATGGAAAAAAGTAGAACTCACAATTCAAAAAATCTATAAATTGGAGTACATACCCATTTGGGATTGTGTCTTGTACCATTCACTATGTCTGGTTTACAATAGAACTGCTCCAATTTATGAACAAAACAAGGCATGACTTCTTCTGGTAGTTGCTGTTGTGGACGATGAAGCAAATGAGAATTCATTAATAATGTTATGTTGGGTTTTGTAGTCTTGGCTTTGTTTTCTGATCTGAAAACAAACCAGAAAAACTAAGATCAGAAATCCTGTAATCCTGACATTGATATTAGTTCAAGTATATGAATTAATCATCATGGAAGAGAATGAAGTCAAATTAATGATCAAGGAAACCTACAGGAATATTACAAACCTTTGCTGCAGTATGACAGGAGTAATAATTTAAGCTGTGTGGAATAAAAGTTGATCCACCCCAAGTTATTTTTGATTCAGCCTGATGCAGCAGGGCACAGCTAGCTGAAGCTGTGCAGAGTTGGATTAAAGGTATTCTTTTTGTTGCTATCTACAAAATAATAACAAGTATCTGACCAATAATCGTGTGTTTAACTGCCACACACTTGCCTTTATCTTTTTTTTTTTTGATACATTGTGAACTTCTTTTGGTTTTTGGCGCTTAATCGCAACATTAAGATCTCGACTTGTGCAATAAAGAACTTGATCCTTGTAAGCAGAAGACAGGTCAATGTGATTTTCCATGTTATGTACAAAGTTTTGCACTTGGAAAAACAGCAATTGATTGGATTGAGGATCTTTTTGGTCGCTTTTTCATCTCAAGTGTTTCTCGGAAAGAGTTTATAATTTTGGATACAGTCACAAAAATGAGTTCTGTGGTTCATCACTTATTTGAATTGAATGGAATTGATCTACAAATTTGAAGTTACAGTGAGGGTATTTCCTGATCGATTGAGGATTTAACAGAATGATAGTAGAACATAAGTCAGTAATTAAGCAGGTTGGAAGTTGTTTGAGTTGCTCGAAATCGGCATATGGAGAAATAGAACGTGAAATACCACCATGAGATGAGTCGAGATGAAAAAATGATGAGATATGACTGGTGAATTTACGGATGACAAAGGCGAAAGGATGTGAAGATCATGATAAGATGGAAGAAGGTCGTTATTCTCTCCAAAAAAAGATAAATAAAACGGAAAAAAGAGAAAAGTAATGAATGGTACATCTACTTATTTTTAACTCAAAAATGATAAAGAGGGCTTGCGTATAAATGCAGACCACAGGGATGCCGTGGAAGACATTTTGCGAAGATTGTTATAGACACCTTTTCGATTTTCTGTAGATGGCAATATAAAAGTAGGTTGGGCCACCGCATTGGCTGGAAGCCTTTGCATATGAGTGATTGTGCTGTTAGCCGAAGTTTCAACTTTGTGAACTGGTCCCATGCGAGTTGAATCATCGGATGAATTAAATTCTGGCTGATTAAGATCCGTCTCCGGTGAAACGTGGCCATGCTTGGTACAAGCTATAGCAGCATCCAACCAAAAGCCCAAGCTCTTGCGATGAGATAGACTGGAGGCCGTTATGTTTGAGCGGTGGCAGCGTTCTGCCCTCTTGTACGGGGCTGCGATTGTCCACATTAAAGCTTCCAAGACCGCAGACCGAGACTGTATTTTTTCATCCACAGATAACATTGCAACGCCAAGGCCTTCAGATTTGGCATCGGGTGAACCAACACGGTTTAAACCTAGGGTGATTACATGGTCTACTGCAAAACTAGAGTCGCATGGTGTCGTGGAACCGCAATCAACTTCGGTTATTATCGAGTCCGAATGAGTCTCCTCATCATTGGCGAAGCTAGAGTCCGCGGGTGTCGTGCTGATATCGTCTGTTGGCGTACTACATCGTTGGCTCAGCTTTCCTAAATCCTCGAGTTCATAGGCTTTGGAAGATACTACAGGTTTCGCACAGCTTAGTCAATGGATTGAACAAAAAGAACATACGCCGAATATACTAACGGGAGCAATTATCTGCTGCCGGCTGGGTTTCAATATTATAGCACGTCCGGCTGGACAGGCGTGATCGAAAGGGCGAACTTTTCCGCCGCAGGGAAATCAAAGACTCCGCTGAGGGTGGAAGTGGTCGGTTAGGATAACCACGTGCTAGTATGCTCGGAAGCAAAAGAGGCTTTGGTGTATATTGACGGGGGGAGTAAGGTAGGTGTTTGGTATTATCTGGAGCAGATATTGGGGATACAGTTTCACACTCTGGCTGCGTTTCAGTATTGGTCTCGACCAGATTTTGCTTCTCCGCGATCAGGCTGATTGGTTGCTCAAGGGCATGATCCCAAGCTGACGCTCCACGAATTCCCATTTTGCGCAAGGCTGCATCTGATACTGCTTTTCGCAGTCCCTCTACTGCCAACTTGCGACGCGTTTTGGGCGAGTCAACTGTCTTCGGCTTTGGATCGGTAGAATGATCGGTAGGGCGATGAGATCGAGAAGGATGCGCTAAACCAGTTCGCAAAGGCTTGGTAGTAGGAAGATAGACGGCGCCATGAGCAACTTTTCCTCGAAAATTGGGAGCAGTCTTGTTCCATGACTTTAAGGCATGCACAGATTGGGGGGGAGCGGGGCAATAGAAAAAGGGACTCGGCTTGAAGGGAAGTTCATGTACTGAAAGAGGTGATTGATTATAGGGCAAAGTGGTCATGTTGGACGCGTCTCTCAAGGGTTGATAATTTTGTGAGAATCTTGGCGCTCTGAAGCTAGGCTGCTGGTTTCCTTGATTGTTGAATTTGGATGGTTTTCTTTGCACACGCCGACGGGTGGATGAGTTGCAAGGACGTGTAGGGCGAGGCGGCAATCCATGGACCAGGAATTGTTGTGACTCACAGAGATTATACATGGTGAAGACGAGGGAGCGGGGTGTTGAAAACCAAGAAGTAGGATACTGCTAAATCAGTAGGACTTAAAACGAATGTAAACGAGCGAGGGGTAGTCCAAAAAGGCGACGGTGGGAATTTCCCAACAAGAAAACTGACGGGATAGATTAAGATAATAGTTTAATTACAGACAGGGAGAGCGGTACGCGGGAAATGCCTCCCTTACTGCACAAAGGTTGTAGGAAGTTGGATGAGAGTCGAAGCAATTAAGTAGAAAGTGATACGGAGAGAAATCCAGGGAGGCAACGTGAAAGCTCACCAATGACTAATTCAGGGACTGAGGGAGGACGCTTCTGTTGCGCCGCCAATCGCTAGTGGGACTTGGAGCATCGGCCGGTTTGACCTCAGCTAGTGGGCCGCTACCCATGACACAGGCTTTCACCAATATAAATCAATATCAATATCTTTTGAGATTACCTGGGATGACCTGAGCGAGGACCCTAGAAAACCCGCATAAAATTAGTCAATAAAATAATCGAACTGCATGAGTTTGTGAGCAAAGATTTGTGTAAATATGGTTGTTGGTACTTTGATTTGCTTGTCTTTACTCCGATGTCTACCTCAAAACTTAATTTTTTATTTCTTTAGCTTAATTATTTTATCATTGTCGCGCTAGAGTAGTAAATAGATCATTTTTCATAAATTTATTCATGATTAATTTAAGATAATTAAACAGAAATCTTCTGTTCTATTTTTGTAAGAGGATTGAGAGTTATTTCAACCCACTATTTTGTGGTCAATAAATGTTCTTTCATTATTTTGACAACCGGTACCTTAAACTACTGTTCATGGTGACTGATTGGTTTTGAAGTTCTAATCACTTCAGTAGCGTGTTCAGTTTAGAATTGATTTATTAGATAAAAAAAGGACACCTTTGTGCCAGTACAGCATACCCAACAAAGCTTGCAACTTTCTGCGGGTTTTTTGTAAAATTTTGCCGCGACCTGGAAAATATTTTGCTGCGGGTAAAGATCCGTGCGCGCCCCCCGCCGCGCAGTTTCACAGTGTAAACACCGCACCCAATGACTAATTGTCAATCCATGATTCCAGCTACTCACCAAACGTCCAGATTGTAAGTTTTGAAATTCTGTCATCTCTTCTTTATTATCAATCAAGCTAATACCTTTTTTCTCTTAGATAAATGTATCGCAAATATTCTGCCGCTTTCAAATTTACCATGGTTCAGCCGGAGGCACTTGACGGTGCAAATTTAATCGAAATAAATGAGGCGCATGGGGCTCAAATCAGTTCAGACTCTCTTCAACATCGATGTAAACTCTACACTTCCACCTGTTTGGTTGTAAATAATCCAGCAACTTATCAAGTTCAAGGTTGCCTTTAACTCTGAGTCACGACAAACGTGCTTTTGTACTTGAAATGGTCACTCATGAAGAACCAACCATTTATCTTGCAGAAATCCAGCTTCATCTTTTGGAACAAGCTAATCTGACAATTTCTTTGAAAAAAATCTCAAATGAACTGCGCCAGAGACTCCATCTAACCCAAAAAAAAAAA
>KN363115.1:908-11118 GCA_000785685.1 Uromyces viciae-fabae
ATAAACAAAGTCATGGAAGCTGAATATGACTCAATGGCTTAATGTAGCTCCCACAGTGGACTTTCCCTAAGTATATGTTTGTTACTCAAAAAATAAATAATTAACCATTTGCATTTGGTAGGATTACCAATTGAGTTGCTCATTGAAGTTAATAATAATCAGAGGGCCAAAAATGAGTAAGCACTGAATATTATACTTCATAGTTTATTTACATGTTCAAAATGAGCCCGTTTTATTTTTAGTAGTCCATGGAAAAACAAGTTTGCCATCTTTGGACTTGTTTCAAATTTTTGATTTACACACTGAAGGAATTTTCAAAAAACAACTGAAGTAATTTTTGGATGATGTTTCATTTGCTTGTCAAGGCACAGCTTTATGAATACAGGGGGTTTTTCATTTACCTAACATTGTGAACAAAGTTTCCAAAAGTTAAGCAAATGGTGGTTTCCAGTTACAACATTTAGCTCAAACTCAAATGTGAGATACAACATCACTTAGCCCTGAGATATCAATGGGATACAGAAACGCCACCTGCATGCAGTTGGAAGCCATATTTCTGTGGTGTTAATGGATATTTTCAGGCCAAAATCTTTGGCTGTAGCTAAAATGCTATCAATTTTATTCAGATGGTCTTCCCAATCATTAGAATATATGATAATGTCATCTATATATCTCATGACCCATCCCTGACGGATATAGGACCCAAATATAGAGTCCATCATCCTTTGGAAATGAGATGGCACATTTTTAATTCCAAAAGGCATTCTAAGATATTCATAGATGCCCAGATGACATATTATTCTCATGAATTGTCTTCTTTGAGGGGCTATAGGTATCTGATGAAAACCCTTTAATATATCCATAGTGGTAATATATTTATAATATATCTTTAGACAAGCTGTGTAGGGAATGATCTATTTTTGGAATGGGGTAATAATCAGGCTTTGTGTAATTATTTAAGGCTCTGAAGTCCCCCACCATTCTAGATTTTTCATTATGGCACGCAATAATATGACAGGTGTAGTAATCTCCACTTGCTCATTGTTACCTACTTTCCTTAATATTTTCAAATCTAGTAACTCTTGAATATGGGTTTCAAGTGCCAAATGAGATTTGGGGCTAGAAGGATAAGGGGGTCTCCTTAGGGCTGGAGGATATGGGGAATCTACATTTAAGCTAAGGATCATATCATGTCCTTTGAAATTTCCAATGGGATCATCAGAAGTACAGAAAGCTTCCATATTTCTGAAACATGTTTCCAATATATCTTTTATTTGAGAAGGATTCAGGTTTTTATCCAAAGCAGCTTGGGATAGATATTCTTTATCAAATTTTTCTATCTCTGTATCCTTTTTACTTTGTGCAACATTTATATGAATGTTTCAAATTTGGAATTTCTTTTTCCAGTCTCCTCCAATAGTAAAGAATCTGTCTTTGCTCTGGAATATATCTATCCCATATAGACAAAGAGTGTCATTACCAAGAATAAGATAGTCACACACTGCATCTTTCAGTACTTTGAATTCCATAGGTAACCTGAAAGATCCTTTGGAGTGAGGGAGCACTAATGGCATCACTATTACGCCTAAAGGAGTCATACTTCCATTACAGCTGCTGAATTTTCCTTTAGGCATAGGCAAAAATTTATTGGTCCAGTCTGGGTAAATTATATCCAAAAAAGCTGAAATATTACAAGAGCAGAAAGCTCCTACGTCTAGTAATACTCTTACTTTTTTAAGTTCAAACAAAGTGGTAGTATAACAGGTTTTACCAGAAGTATAACCCATTCCTGTTTCAGGTTTGTTGGCCAGAAATTTTGCATCAGATATGTGTCCTACATCCAGGTCTCCATCCCATTTTTGGGTTAATTTGGCCTTCCCTTGGATTTCATTAATCACCATATCATCTCCTATATCTGCATTGATTACTGCGCAGATATGGTCATCTTGGATTATATCCAAATGAGATTGTTGATATTCAAAGTCAGATTCATGATTATTTTCTGGATCAGGTTCATTTTCTTCCTCTAAATCAATCAAATTGATTTTCTTTTTGGTTAAAGGGTGAGGGGATTCAGCCATTCTATGATTAGCGGAAATGCATTTATAAAAGTTCCTGTCTCTGGGAGTGTATGGAGCTGGTTTGGTAGCAGGAAATTTGGGGGGCTCTTTGCTAACCACATCCTTATTTAATTGAACAGGTTGGTTTGGGATATATTTCTTATTTATCCCAGTAAGTTCTACTACCTCTTCAATAATACCTATGAATTCAGTGGCATCACAATCTATATCTAATCTGCATCTGATAGAATGCTCCAGAGATTCTTTACATTGTCCTAAAATTTTCTCATTTATTTCCTCAGAAGAAAGATTTGGGTGAGTACAATCTAATCTTTTCTCTTGATTAAACACCACTGGTGAGGTTTGTCTTTAGTGGGATCAAAGTAGTCATTTTCAAATAATTTAGTCAATTTTTTCTTCCAGATTCTATTCCCAAATTGAACTTTAATAAGATTTTTCCAATAATCCAATCTTGAGCTCCAACAGTTTCTCTTTTGGGAATAAACCAGTCTAATGCTACTCTCTCAAATAGCCTGGGTAGTCTTACTAACAAGACTCTTTCTGGGAAACCATATGATTCAATGGTGTGGTCTAAATATTTGATAAAACTGATGTGGTCATATTTTCCTTCACCAGAGAATTTTGGCCAATCACTTATTGGGGGGAGTAACTTGATTATTTACACAATTTCCTTTCTATCTAGTTCTATGGGAGTATTTATAGAATTATACCTGTGGGGTACTTCCTCTGTTTGATACCCGTGGGGAGTTCTACTTATGCATTCAAAAGGGGTTCTTTTAAAGGGAGGTATTTCCTCTTTTCACGGGGAAGCAGGGGATTGCAATTTAATATTTATTAAATTATTTTTAATTGAATTTAATGGGACATTCAATGTATTGGTGAGCTCACTTATACTATTCTTAATCTCATTTTTAATAATTTCCTTAACTCTTTTTTCTTGAGCTGCTAAAGCAGACTCTAGAATTGCTGGAAAGGAATTACTGATGTTGGTTTCTAAGTTGATTATTTCCTCTTTTAACTCAGAAACATTTTCTTCAGGTTGTATAATAGATATTTGGGGATCTCTATTATTGTGGGGTGCAGTGGTATCATGGTTGGGCTCATTAAGGATTTCTTTATCAGTTTTCTTATATTTATTTAGTAAATTTCTAATTTCTAGTATATTTTTATTAAATAGTAAAACTATAGCAGGTCTAAATAAATTTATTAATCCTTCACCTACAGCAGTAACTCCGGCATTATTTCTAGTAAATCCTTCAGAAATTCCTTCACAAAGTAGACAAATATTTATATTTAAAGCATTTACCATTTCTGTGAGTGTTTGAGGCGCTTGTTGGCCTTGTAGAATCCTTGTAGAGTTGCCCCCACTTGGGCTGCTTGCAGCCATATGGCTGGATCCTGATAATCCTCCTGGGCTGGAAGGAATGACACATTCCTCTTGACCTTCCCTTTGCTTTCCTTTGGAGGAGCAGGCTTGAGATTTTTAAGGCCATCCAGGGGTTCCATCCCTTGACATAAACCTATACTTCCTTGCGGGTAATCATTTTCTGCAGAGATTTCTGCATATTTGTGGCCTGTTTGGCCCTTAAAATCATTAAGTCTTGGTTCCCTTATTTCTGGGCCGTTAAAAATTTCTCCCAGTTAGCTACGTGCTCTCTCACTAATAAACTTATTTGTTTCTCCCTCAATTTGTCCTCCACTATTATTATTTCCTTCTCTGAGGATTTGGGGGTTACAGGGATAGTAGCCTGGGGGGTTTCCGGCGTGGAGTTCACTGGGACTCCCTCATTGGAGTTTTTTCTTTCTGGCTTACGGGCTGGGATTTTTTGGACCTTAAGTTCTCCTGCAAGGGTTGGTCTGTGGGATCTAGTGGGTTTTGGATCCAAGGGGACGTCAGGATCTTTCTTTGGGCCCATTTTACTTTTTATTTTATTAAAAATTGGAGCTTAATATCTGAGTACACGGTACAATTGTCCTCAGTATTTTCTCTAGGAGTATATTCCTCGGTCGAAAAGTAGATCTGGGGAGCTTTGTGGGCTTCCTGGTTGACTATAAGCTGAGCGGAAAAAGGGGTTATTATCTTTTTCCAGAGGTATTTTGAAATTATTTTAAGAAAAAACTTACTGTAGCTTTGTCTTAAAAGTTCTTTATGGGCTTGATGTTTCCTGAGGAGTTCGTGGAAAAAGACCTTCTGATTGAGAGCTACTTCTTTATCCTTTTTAATAGCCTCTATGACTCTTAATTTTCTTTCTTCTGGGGTTAATAAATCCCAAGTAGGAGGTACGTGATTTTTTAGAGCTTTAATTTTTTGTAGAATCAAATATTGGGGGGCCTCTTCCATAATCAAGTAGTTCTTGAATAAATCCACTGTCTTTTTGAAAAAATAATTAGTAATGTACTATTTAATGATTTTTAAGGGATTTTTTGGTATTTACTTTAATTAATATAATGCTCACCTTGAAGAAGAAGAGTGAGGAGATTTTACACAAATTAAGAAAGATAGAATGAGTCTAAAAAATGTAAAAAAATATTTTTGTATTAGTTTTATATTTTATTTAGATTTTTTTATGAGATTTACAACGGGTGAGGTGGGTTTTTAATGATTTGAAACGTAAGGCAGGTTAATTTTTGAAAATTTCCCAGCCAGACCCCCAATTTTCAGGTGCTGTGATGCCAGGGACTGAATACCCTTTAGCTACACATGCTGCAAGAAGTATAAAAAATAGTTTTGTAACTATTTTTGGGAGATTGGTTTGATTTGTTAAATATATTTTAATATAAATTTTAACAGAGGGGCCAGCTAATCTAGGGTTGTTTGAACCTCTGGGTGTATTAGGGCCAAGAGCAAGCTCTTGGGGTAGTTTAAACCCTTGTGTTGGGGCCTGAATGATTCTGGGGTTGTTAACCCAATTTTACCACAAAGTGGTAGTAGATAGAGGTTCCTGGGCTAAATATGGGAGCCGAGAGACTTACCTGGAGGGGAGGAACATCAAGTAGAAGTTCTGAAGGGGATTCTGACGGTGTGGCTGATGGGGGAAAGTGCTGGAGGAGTTCTGAAGGGGATCCTTGGGCGCAGTTGGGAGGGATCTTAACTTTAGTGGCTAAAAAGTGACTAAATACTATTATTGTAAGTATGTAACTATGTATAGATGGGTAAAAGTGACAATGGGGATTAAAAATTCTGATGAGAGGCCTCCTTATATGATATTTCCAATCCCTGGGGCACACAGGATAACCACAAGATAGCAGGA
Organism: Uromyces viciae-fabae; assembly: GCA_000785685.1. Classification (NCBI taxonomy): domain Eukaryota; kingdom Fungi; phylum Basidiomycota; class Pucciniomycetes; order Pucciniales; family Pucciniaceae; genus Uromyces; species Uromyces viciae-fabae. The sequence goes on from KN363115.1 coordinate 6,241, forward strand.
ATCGGGGTTATCACGTTTTGAGCGCTTTTTGCCATGTTCCTGTATTTTTTATTCAGTACTGGGGGGTCCAGACCTGTACAGAGTATTTTTCCCGTGGTAAGTAACCTCTAAGGTCCTTGGGATTAATTTTTTATTCTTGGGGTGTTATTTTTTTGGCCAGGATAAATTTCAGAAGGTAACCTGTATTGCTACTATTGCAATACAGCTTGTTTCTTTTATACTAAATGTTTGATAATGCTTTTGACCTTGGAGCTTTAATCATGGCTAGTTCACCTTGTGCAAATGTGCTGATAATTATTTGGGGCTCCCTGGATTCATTTTGAATGATACAGATACTCCACAAACTTGTGCTATAGCTGTATTGTGGCTTTGAGCACCGTCTGTTTTCTCTCTTAACTCATGTTTGGTCAAGCCCCTAATGTATGTAAAATACAGGGTACTTCTATTGTAGTTCTTTTCAGCGTGTGTAACATTTGGTTGTGTAAGTTTTAGTGGAATGTAACAAGACATATGTAAATGGCCTGTATTTAGTAGTATTCTTGTTTCCCATTAACTGTATGGTTCTAACTTCTCAACTAAGCATAAATCCACCCTTTTGCATACGTTTTTGACTTAGTCCATAGCATACCTCACACATGTGCATACCCATAAGATATGTAAATATTTATTTACATATGAACACAATTAAAACTGGTGTTAAGTTGGTTTCTGCCTAGTTATGGTAAAAAGGGTTAAGGAGTAGGAATTTGGGGGTACGCCCAGTGAGTAAAGCTAGGTTATTTTGCATGGGGAATTCATTTATGTAATAATATTCTTATTCTTCTCACTTGTTAATAAATATTTTACTATTTTGTTATTATTTATTAATATTTTTAGTCATAAAAATATTACAAAATTTATTTCTGCTATTTGTTCGTTGGCTCTAACATAGTAGCCAGCTGACAATTTATCTGAGGAAAGAACCCTGGATAGAGTCCAGAATACCACTTTGTGGCAGAACTGGAGAAGATATTTCCACAAATTTGTGGAAACTTGTGAGATTTTCCAGAACTCAAATAGGCAAACAGGAAAAAGATTTTGACTATTACAAACTATTATTGAGCCCAAATGTCACTCGGAAATCATTAACATGGAATTTGTAACAGGTTTACCACCAGGAGGAGCTTATTCTTACAACTCAGTACTCATGGTAGTAGACAGATACTCCAAAAGAGACAGATTTCTACCTAATCATAAAGATGACACAGCTATGGAAGTAGCTTTGTTATTCTGAAACAGGATTATGGCTGATGTAGGAGTCCCTAAGATTATTATTAGTGATAGGGACCCCAAATTCACTTCTGAATTCTGGAGAAATCTACATGATATACTGGGGACTAAACTAGCTTTCTCCATGACTTACCATCCACAAACAGATGGCTTAGCAGAAAGAATGATCCAAACTCTTGAAGATGTGTTCAGAAGATTCTGTGCTTTTGGATTGGAGTTTAAAAATCATGATGGTTATACTCATTATTGGGTTAGTCTGCTACCTGCATTAGAAATAGCTTACAATTGCAGCAAACATTCCTCAACAAAAGAAATACCTTATATACCAGAAAGAGGTTGGATTCCAAACATGCGCAAAGAATCTGTTAATAAGAAATTACCTAATCTACACCCAATATCTGTGGACTTAAAAATATGTTAGACTTGACTAATGAACACGCAGAAATTAATTAATGGGGCACTCCCAAGCTTAACACAGCCTCTCCTCCACAGCCTCTCCTCTGGGAGAGGCTGTGTTAAGTGTGTATAATTATTTTGACAGTCAGAATCTGGAATGGATAAAAAGAAATAAGGATATTATATAATAGATGAACAACATCTCAATTCAAAAAATTTCACTTTTCAGAAAAAAATCCATTTGATATAGTGAGTGTGGGTTACAAATCCATTTGATATAGTGAGTGTGGTTACAAACTAGTTACAGCCGTGTTTGAGGTAGGTTTTGATGGAGTAAGGAAAAATAAGTGAAGAGGTTAGAAACTTTTTAGATGAAAGCAACTCACCTTGATTGATCAAATTTTTCTGGTGGTCATTTATGCCATCTAAAAAATAATCAAATAATATCCTATTGCATTGATCAACAATCAATTCATGATAAACTTTCTTGACCATTTGAAAGATTTGTTTGATGTATCTCATTGTAGGTCCATGCCAACCTTGAACTATGTTCCGGAATAACACCACTATTACTTTGAATTGGATCATTCATTTGAATTCACATCCTTTATGTTGTCTCATGATGTTGGTCATGGATTCATTGCTCATGTGGTGATTTGTTGTAAAAATTGTATCGTGATAGAAGTTTTGCTTAATCTATTAGGAAAACCATAGTAAAAATAATGGTTTTTCAGTGCTGTATTGGAGTTTTTTGATCCAAAATAAATCACTAAGGATAACTCACACACTGAAAATGCACCCTCAACCCTTCCAACTCACTATCATCATCCACAAGGGATCCAATTCTTTGATTGATTTGAGTGAGGTTAATCTGAACCAAAGGTATCTTATCAGAATTGGTCTTTAATCTGGGTCCAAGAGAATCTAATTGATTTTTATTTTCATCTTGATGTACTTTGATAATGCCTCTGATGTTGTCCAATAGCATCAATTTTCCGCTGGAGTGGTAGGCCACAACAGTGATTGGTGACAGGGGAAAGATTTCTTTTATGGCCAATTCCCTGAGCTTATTGAGTAAAGATTTATAAGTAAATGCCATAGGATTCTGGTCAGAAGACATTGTTTCCTCTTTGGAGATGTTTAACCTAAAAGATGAGTTGAGTTTGGAAAAAAAAAGATTGGGATAACGTTCAGAGATATATTCATCAAATTTTTTTGGAATATTTGAAGCTGTATATATGGGGGTGGAAGAAGTGCAGCTGAATAGCTAACCCAGGTTTTATATCAGGAGAGGAAAACATGCAAACAGAAGTAAAAATTTCCAAAATTCAATCCTCTCACTTGAATAAAGAATATTGAGTGTCAGATTGTGGAACACTTTGTAATTGTGCAAAAGCTGATTGCCTGGATCAATTGGTCTTCCTTGCTAGTTTCTCTTTTTTGAGATTTAAAAATATATGCAATTAGACAACAAACTACAAAACAAATAAAAAAGGTATTGAGGTGGCCAACCCAAATGTACAATGGGGGTTCGAACCACAAGGATCAAAAATTTAAATGCTTAAATGCTTATCACCCATTGGTTTGACTTGAGTATTACATTACACCAAACTTATACAATTCTCCTATACTGAATTAAAAACCTACATGCAATCAAACATGAATTTTGGTGTTTTACATTACCTCCCAGGGGGCTGTGTCCAGCCTTTTTCCATGCAAAACTCACTGGAGCCAACACTGCAGTTGGGTGCAAAGGGAGTGACCTGAACCATGGAAAAAAAAATTGGTGTTGGCTCAAAACAAAATAAAACAACATATTGAAAATGTGGACATTATCACCACAAAAAATTTGGAGTCACCCTCATGAGGGTGAGTCTCCATATCTGAATTATATCCTGTTTTTATCTTGGTTGTATTTTTTTCTAGTGATGATGTGCCTAAGTGCTGGGGTAATGATAAGATTTGTGCAGCATTTGTTTTTATCAACCAAGTAATGATAATATTCACACCACTCAGTCCTCTTTCAGAGATATCAATCTGAAATCTGGTATTCCAAGTATTAACCATCAACTGTTAACTCCTGCAAAAAAAACAAAACCCCAAAAATGAAACATCCAGAGGATGGTTGCAATCACTGCCAGTATGATTGTGTCAGATTCATACAACTGGTGTTATATCAGTTGGAAAAATCTGATATTATATCAGACAAAACTGGCATTGTATCTACCTCAAATGACATTAGATCTACCTAACATGATATTAAATCTAAAGAAACAGACATTTCATCTACTCAACCTATTTAATATCAACACATGTGATTTTATATCACATTTTTATGTCTGATGCAACTGTTTGGCCCATGGACATAATGTCAGTTAGAAAAATCTGATATAAAGTGAGTTATGTTGATATTAAATAGGTTGAGTTGATACAATATCCTCTAGTCCTCTTTCAGAGATATCAATCTGAAATCTGGTATTCCAAGTATTAACCATCAACTGTTAACTCCTGCAAAAAAAACAAAACCCCAAAAATGAAACATCCAAAGGATGGTTGCAATGGAAATGTTTTAAACTTGAAAAGAAATGCCCCTATAAAGATCTATCATTTTTTTTCAGTGAAAAAATATCATAGTACCTAATACTGCTTTCTGTTCATTTGAAATGTTTTAAACTTGAAAAGCAATGCCCCTATAAAGATCTATCATTTTTTTTCAGTGAAAAAATATCATAGTACCTAATACTGCTTTCTGTTCATTTGAAAGATATGGGAGCATCTTACCTGTCCAGGTTTTTGTTTGCTTCAATTTTCTGAGCTTTCCCACTACTTTTTTAGAATAAATGTTAATTATGGTGAAATTTCTTTTTATTTTCAATTAGATGAAAATCTGTTTGAAAGAAATTCAAGCCTCAAAAATGTTCTTCCTATATTCCACCAAAGACATTCAATGCAATCTCTGATTTAAGACTTTATTTTTCTATTAGTCTTCAACCAACACCATTTCACCCGTCTTTTCTCAAGCCATGGACAAAAACAAGATCACAGAATGACTTCAATTACTTATCTTGGATACTTCACACCCTCAATCACAACCAAAAACCAAATGGCCAGATTGAATCCAACAATACCTAGAGATGTGGTTCTTTATTGAGGTATAAAATTCATATAATGTGTTCTAAATCTGAAATATTTAGTGAAATTGTGTAGAACCCA
>JNCO01008894.1:0-11115 GCA_000785685.1 Uromyces viciae-fabae
CTGGTGAATGGCACATGAAACCCCAAGCCATCTCCCCCAATGTCTTTCCTATTTTTTATTTCTTTTTAAAAAAAATTCATCAATCTCGAATCCAATACTTCATCAAATGGCCACCATTGACCCTGCACTATTCTCCATGGCTGTATCAAAAACCAAATTAACTGACAAAGATGGTATTTTTCTTTTTTTGGTTCATTTTTTTTATCAAGTTTTCTTGCCTGCATCTCTCTCTCATGTTTTTTTCCATTTCTAACTCCCATATTTTTTTGCTTTAAGATGTTTTGTTCAATTGCTTTGCTTATCTCTTGTGGTTTTTTCTCTCTTGTGTTTTTTTCAAGCAAAGTAAATAAATTACTGTATTCTGATTGAGAGAGCAAAAAAAGTGAAATCAAGATAAGAGTAGAATAAAGAAATCAAGACAAGAAGGAAAAAAAATAAGCAACTATTCATGTTTTTTGTATGTAAAGAAGAAGAGGGGTCAAACTGTTCAACATCCTCGACTAAAAAAAAAGGCCCCTCCGCATTCGAGATCGGTGTAGGAATAGTATTTCACCATAGACCGGTGAATCAGAAAAGTAATCCTTGAAGAGCCGGTCAAATCCTTGATGAAAATTAAAAAAAAGGCCCTTCCGCATTCGAGATCGGTGTCGGAATAGTATTTCACCATAGACCGGTGAATCAGAAAAGTAATCCTTGAAGAGCCGGTCAAATCCTTGATGAAAATTGCGGGCGAGATTCTGTTTTCTTGGGTGAATTAAAAAAAAAGAAAAGAAATTTGAAAAAATAAAATAAAAAAAATAAACAATAAAATGAAATAAAAATAAGGCGGGGGATGGCGGGTAATCTGGTTTCACCAGATTTTTAGCACCAAGCGGTGGAGAAATCAAGGCCGGCGCGGAGGTAAAATGTTTACGGGGGTGGTAAAAGGGTCTTTTACCACCCGAGTTTACCTCCCGCCGTTGGAGATGCTCTTATCTGACCACTCCGGTCAGATAACATAATGCTCAGATTTCATAATGCATCAACATGCTCAGACTATTATCTTAACAGTAAGTGGTGTCAGAATATCGGATACCCAATGGTGACGCTGAGGCATCCCGGTACCCGACACCGACAATAACCGGCCGATACCCGATGCCAATATTTCAAGAAAACCATGCCCGATAACCGTGTCCGAGGGGCCGGGTACCGGGCATATCCGATACCCGGCCTTTCGGGCGGCAGCCCTAGCCTTGACAAACAAGCCCTCGGAGTCGCACCAATCAGAATTCTTTATTAAATTCTCCTTTTGTGTTTTTTTCATTTCAGTTTTGTTCTTTTTAGTTTTTCTTTTCATTTTATCTCAAAAGATCATGTCGCGCACGGAAGTCTGTAGAGACTTTATAAACACTTATTGTTTCATTCTGTTGTTTCCCTTTTCCCTATCGAATTATTTTTACATTAATCCCTTTAAATAAACATTTTTTTTATATTTCTCATTTATCACACATTGCTATCAGAAACCTTTTTGAAAATACATCCGTCCCATCTTTAGAAAATAATTTCATTTGGGATAACCACATCTCCTAACGCCTTCCTTATTCAATTTGCGTGCCAATTAGCAAGACTAATTTGAATATAAGTAAAAACCCCTCCCATTTGCATGACTACCCCCTAGACTTATATGGTCATTCATTACAGAAAGCTCACCTTCCCGCAGGAAAATGGCCTGCGACGTACACCCCACGGCTCGCGGGCCTTGAAGCAGGACCAACGTACACTTAATATGGAGCCGCTGTGTAAGTTACCCCCAACGATTTTGGAGCCAGGGGGCTCAGTCTGTGGCAAATCGGTCTTAAGCAGACGATTTTTCTTCTGCCGCACATCGTGTAATCTATAGTTCTTTTCCTTACAAACCCACAGTGAAGGAAAGTCACAATGGCAGAATCTACCGCCACTCAGTCTCTAATTAACGCCGGGGGTAAGGATCTAAGGAATCGAGCCAACATCTCCCAATATACCAAGTTTTGGAACCCTGATCATTCCAAGGACACCGAAGAGGATGGGAAGGCTCGCAAAGACCAATACGAAAATCTTGTCAATGGTTATTACGACGCTGTGACTGATCTTTATGAATACGGATGGGGGCAAGTGAGTCACTTTTTCAAGCACCAGTTTAACCAGTATTTCTTTTTCCTAATGTACGTTTTGACGGTTCATTTCCTGCGTCTAGAACTTTCATTTTGCTCGATATTATAGAGGGGAGGCATTCGCACAAGGAATCGCTCGGCATGAGCACTACCTCGCTGCCCAAATTGGCATCAAGGAAAACATGAGAGTTTTAGATGTCGGATGTGGCGTCGGTGGTCCAGCTCGTGAAATATGTTTTTTTACAGACGCTAATATCGTGGGGATCAACAATAACATCTTTCAAGTCGATCGAGCTATCAAATACGCTGCCCGGGCTGGATTGAGTCATAAATTAACTTTTGAGAAGGGCGACTTTACCAATATGACACCTTTGTTTGGCGAAAACGCCTTTGATGCCGTATACGCTGTCGAGGCCACTGTTCACGCTCCAGAGTGTGAAGATGTATATGGAGAAGTTTTTAAAGTGTTGAAACCTGGTGGTATTGTAGGTCACTTTGTTGTTTCTCGAGCAAATAAAATGTGCACTCGTTTACTTAACTCATGCATGTCTGACACAGTTCGGACTTTATGAATGGGTACTCACGGACAAGTACAACCACGAGGATCCCAAGCACCGTCAAATCCGTCATGACATTGAACTGGGTGATGCCATTCCTGAACTTCGAACAGTCGAACGCACCTTACGGGGTCTAAAGACAGTGGGTTTTGAGGTATTGCGATCCGAGGACATGGCTGCCCGCAACGACCCGCTTCCCTGGTTCTATCCTATTCGTGGAAAACTATCAGAAGCCCAAACCATGTGGGATTACTTCACCATCTTTCGATTAACTACCCTCGGAAAAGGAATAACTTCAGGTGTCGTTCGAGTCCTCGAAACTCTTGGGCTCCTCCACAAGGGCACTGCGGCAGTTGATCGATCGCTCAACATTGCGGCTAACGCGCTTGTTGCTGGTGGTGAGACTGGCATATTTACGCCGATGCAGCTCGTGAGTATCCTTCAAAAGTGATGATCGCAAGATTCTAGTGAACTGATCAGTTTATCTTCGCAGCTCATTTGCCGTAAACCCGAGAGTACTTAGAAAGACTAGTGCTGTATTGTTACTCATGTGCTATCCAAAGTTGAATAGAAAAAAAAGTCCAATCTGCCTCATTTCTTGTTTAGCTGAATTCTTCGTTTACATTCAATGAACTGTCATTTGATCACAATTTTCATCATGTTTTTTAGATTTATTTAAGTACAATTCTGGCCTTGAAAGAGGCTATCACTTGTCTTCTATCATTTTCGTGTAGATTCAAAATTGCGTTTGTGGTTAACTTGGTTAACTGGATGAAAAAGATACTCCAATATTTCTTAATTTGTCTTTTGATTTACTTCAAGAAACATTCTGTGTCTTCGTTTTTCTGAATTGTTGGTGCTGTTGCCAACGGGCGCTCACTACCGCACCCCGGCGTGCCCACCAGCTGCAAGAGCATATCGCCTTTGGTACTACCGCACCCCGGCGTGCCCACCTCTTCATTTTTTTGTTATCTTGGATCATCGCTTAACATGCATCGATCAGGTTGAAGGTATCCTCTGTGCAGTGAAAAAATCAAATCGATGTCGTGCAGCGTCAGTTTTGCTTTCAGGGGCAAATGACCCACAGAGTAAGATTACAGCGAATGAGATAGACAGTCGTTGTGAAAAGAAGAAGAAAAAGCAGGGAAGAAATGAACATGTAGGATTATTTTTTAATCCTTTTTTATTTTTTTGCTTTGTTTTGTTTTGTTTTTCTGTTTCTATCATTTCTTTTTCGCTTCCTTCTTGTCTTTTTTATAGGGGACCAAAAGCTGTCGCGCACACCCTTTTGACGTCAGGAGGCCGTCGAGCCTTTCTTAATTTTTTAAATATTTTTCAAAATATTTTTAGGTGTCCTCAAGTTACCAAATTTTGTTTCCAGCATCCTGAACCCCCCATCTTCATCTTCTGTGCTTTTAAGCTCCAAAAAGAAACTTGAAGTACTCCATATTTAGGGAGTACACAAAATCAAAAAAAAAAAAAAAATGAAAAAAAATGGCTAATGCAGGAAATATGGCCTAAAAATTTTATCACATGTATTTCAAAATGCAACCTTATTGAAATATGGGATAAAAATCTAAGCCACAGGGAAGCAAAAAAGTAGCATTTATGTTTTACTTTTGCAAAAACTGGTGCATGTACCAAAATTATGCAAAAGTAAAAGTAAAACCTACTTTTTTTGCTTGCCGCTGGAAAATTTCTTTATCCCATATTCCAATAAGGTGGAAATACATGTGATAAAACTTTGAGGCCATATTTCCTGCATTAACCATTTTTTTATTTTTTATTTGATTTTGTGTACTCCCTAAATATGGAGTACTTCAAGTTTCTTTTTGGAGCTCAAAAGCTCAGAAGATGAAGAAGGGGGGTTCAGGATGCTGGAAAAAAAGTTTGGTAACTTTAGGGCACCTAAAAATATTCAGGGTTTTACTCATCAAGTCTCTTAGGGAGAGTGGCTGTGGAAGCGCTAGGAGATAGAAAAGGGCCAAATAATTGGGGTTTCTAGTCTGAAGGTGTAGGTTATTCTTGGATAATTGGGATTAAGGTCTCAAGAAGAAGAACCATTGAGTTCAGGAACCCGCGGAAAGGCATCTTTGTGTATGGACACAGTTTTTCTTTCCACACCAGTCAACCCAGCCCCCCTCCCTCAGAAACAAGCAACCTTTGTATCTAGTAAATCACCATTCCGCGGTTTTCTACGCCACATTCTTGAACCCAATAAAAATGAATAGCATGGGAAGTGTAGGCATGGAAGCATCAACCATCTCAATTATCTGGCAACTCATGGGTCACAATACCAGACAAAAAAAGAAACAGCTATTGCTGATTGAACAGTTGCAGACAATGAACTCATGAAGGATTGAATCTCTGGAGCTCAACCAATTGACTTGGAAAGCAATCATAACACATCTGGATGGTGTAAAAATATCACAACTAAAGTTTTTATTTCAGTTTAAATAATTTAAAACAAATAATAAAAACATTTTATGAAAAAACAAAACAATTAAAAATAGAAATATTTTTACCTAAAGGCAAAACTAAAGTTGCCAATAAAATTAAGATAATAATAATAAATGATTTTAATGAATAAAGATTAATAAAAATTTTAATAACTAAAATATTTATTTTAATAAATTAAAATATTTTAGTCTTGATTATTTTAATAAGATGATTTTATAAACTATTTTAATAAGATAATTTTCTCTTTTTATAATGAGGAAATAAATTGATTTTAATTTTTAAGAATGTTTTCTTTTTATATTTTATATTTTTTTATGTTCTTTTATTTTAATTTTAATTTTAATTTAATTATTTTAATATTGTTTTCTTTTATAATTTATTTTATTTTTTGTCTTCTTGACCGTTTTACTGTTTTCATTTATGTTAGTTAGTTTCATCGAAAAATAAAATAACTTAAAGATTATGATGTCATGATTGCTGTTGACCAAAATGGTCAATGACGTCATAAAAATAAAAATTCCGTAGAAATAAAATTTAAGACAATATTTAATTATTTTAATATTGTTTTCTTTTATAATTTATTTTATTTTTCGTCTTTTTGACCGTTTTACTGTTTTCTTTTAATGTCAAAAAGTAAACAAGTTAGTTAGTTTCATTGAAAAATAAAATAACTTAAAGATTATGACGTCATGATTGCTGTTGACCAAAATGGTCAATGACGTCATAAAAATAAAAATTCCGTAGAAATAAAATTTAAGACAAATTAAAAATAAAATAATTTTAAATAATTTGCTGTGGTATTATGACGTCACAAAGCAAATTATTTAAACAAAGCACTTACGCTTAAAAACCAAATTAATTATTTTAAAGATAAAAATAAATTTATTTATTTATTTTAATTAATTTATTGTTTTCTTTAGATCATTGGTATTATGACGTCACAAAGCAAATTATTTAAACAAAGCACTTACGCTTAAAAACCAAATTAATCATTTTAAAGATAAAATAAATTTATTTATTTATTTTAATTCATTTGTTATTCTCTTTTAGATCATAAAATATTAAATCAAAAATTTTATTAATAAAATTCATTTTAATAAAATAACTTGTTTTTTATTTTCAATAAAATAAATCTTCTGATTTTAATTCAGCAACAAAATTTTTATTAATAAAATTCATTTTAATAAAATAACTTGTTTTTTATTTTCAATAAAATAAATCTTCTGATTTTAATTCAGCAAGATTTTTAAGATAAAAATTTTGACTCACTTTCTTGAGTGATGTCAATAAAATTTCTTTTCCCATTTTGACAGATGGTTCCTGGCCAAACTTCATATGTGGCAGCAATGGGCAAGATAAGTGTTCTGTTTATTCCCCCCACACGTGCAGAGCTTCTAGCAGCAAAACCAGGCAGGAAATAATTCATACAAAGGTTGGAACCAACCCTTTTAAGGATGTGCCCTGCAAGGGCATTGAGGATAAAACAAATAAAGTTCTTGATAACTTGCAGACGGAATTTCAGGGCAAGAAGGTGGTAGCTAATGGAGTTTGAGTTCTCCCATCTGGTGATGTCAGCTTCTATTCACAAAACTGCAAATAGAAGTAATTGATCAATCAAAACAAGCAAAAATGGTCTAAAAAAATACACCCACACTTAGAAGCAACTCCAAGTACCTTGTCAGAAGCTGTGATGCCAGGGACTGAATACCCTTTAGCTACACACTCTGCAAAGTATATATAAATAGTCTTAACACTATTTATGGCACAGTTTGGTGCAAGTATTGGATTCAAATATATATATGTATATATATTTTATAATAGTAATTTCTATCAGAGGGGCCAGATAAACTGGTGTTGTTTATCCCTCTGAAGAAATAAGGGGCCAGAGCGTACTCTGGGGTGTTTCTAACCCTTTTTAAGTTGCTAAACACCTTGTATTTGGGGCCTGATATGTATCAGGGGTGTTTATACCCAATATACCACGAAGTGGTTTAAGTCCCAAGACTTTGATAGTAGTCAGAAGACTCACCTAAGGTTCATATCTCAAAGAGGAGGAGGTTTCAGCAGGCATGGTTGATTGGTGAAGGCAGACTGGAGCTCAGAAGGGGATACAGTGGGCGCAGTTGAGTGGGAATTGGTCTTTTGGTGCTATAAAGTGACAGATATACTTCAGTATTGTATGTAAGTAACTATATGTAGCTGGTAAGGATGATTCTGCCGAATGAGAGGTCAAAAAGAGAGCTTTATTTATATCTTTTCCAGACCTCTTGGGGCTCTCTCATGGTATTTAAATGTCCCACAGAATGTGGACTGCATTATGCAGGTAATTGAGCAATTCTGTGGGCAATGTGAAAAGATCGTGGTACATGATCTGTACTTGAGGGATTTATCCTTGGAAATATGTCTCCCAAGGATGATCTGTGTGATTTTTATTTATTTTTATCAATTGAGATGACAGAGGTATGATTTTTTGAACTAAATATGTCATTTCTCTCATTCCATCGGTATTTGAAAAAATACTTTTCACATTGATTTTATTTTCCCATTGTTATTTCTATTTTTCCTCGAGGTAAAACTATCTTTACTTACCAAGGAAAATGGAGAGAGGTATGATTTTTTGAACTAAATATGTCATTTCTCTCATTCCATTGGTATTTGAAAAAATACTTTTCATATTGATTTTATTTTCCCATTGTTATTTCTATTTTTCCTCGAGGTAAAACTATCTTTACTTACCAAGGAAAATGGAGGCTTCCTTAGTGTGGCATATTTACATGATACTTCTATTTTTCCAAGGCCTGTGGGAGTATTAGTGCTTTGTCTTGTCTGTTATTTCAAACAAAGCAGTTGTGGCCCGTCAGGGGCCGCGGGACCTGTCAGTTGGGTTACATAAGCCAACTGAACTCCGTGTCATCTGTCTAGGGTGGTGATTAGGTAATCTCCCGCGTCATTTGACAGTATTGCCAATATGTGTTAAACTCCTAAAGTATACACAACACCTCATTTTTATGTATTAATATATTTTAATACACATACATGAGTATAGGTGAAGTCTCATCTGGAGGATTTGTAGGGGTTTCCTTCTTGTTTTTCTTCTATTAATGAAATAAAATAGAAGGAGTTATTTTTTGCCCATACTTCTGCTGAGTAACTGGGGTTATTTTTCACCAAGGAATTCAAATATTAAATAATATTTATACTATTCTTGTTACTAAATCATGTTTTCATTGTTTGTTGTTTGTTTCCTTAATATTTTTATTTATAAAAATATTGCAATTTTATTTTGGCTATTTTGTTAGTTGGCTCTAACATAGTAGCCAGCTGACATACCTATTCAGTTTTAGCGCATGGGGTCCCTCTCAATTGCAAACTCTCAGCACCAGACAGGAAGATTTGTTTTGCTGGGGAAAACAACTTTGATATCAATCATATATTCAAAGTCTGTTGGCTAGGTAGCAGTCAACAGGACAAAAGTCCAAAGAAAGCCGGTACAGTGGTCCTTACTTTCACTGATGCAGTAACAGCTGACACTTTAGTCTGAACAGGTCTCTTTCTTAACGGCAGTTTTCATTGCACGGATAAATTCAAGTGATCAGTTCCTCAATGCTTCAGGTGCTTAGAAATGGGACACTTGAGCAAATGGTGTGTCAGGTGCTGTGATGCCAGGGACTGAATACCCTTTAGCTACACACGCTGCAAGAAGTGCAAAAATAGTTTCGTAACTATTTTTGGGAGTGGTTTGGTCTTTTTGAATATTTTTAATATAAATTTTAACAGAGGGGCCAGCTAATCTGGGGTTGTTTAACCCTCTGAGAGTAATAGGGGCCAGGAGCAAGCTCCTGGGGTGGTTTAAGCCCTTGTGTTGGGGCCTGAATAATTCAGGGGTTGTTAACCCAATTTTACCACAAAGTGGTATAAGATAGAGGTTTCTGGGCTAAAACTAGGAGCCCAGAGACTTACCTGGAGTAAGGGGACATTGTTTAGGAGTTCTGAAGGGGATCCTGACGGCTTTGTTGAGTGGTGAAAGCGCTGGAGGAGTTGGGAGGGATCTTGACTTTAGTGGCTAAAAAGTGACTGAATACTATTGTTGTGAGTATGTAACTATGTATAGCTGGGTAAAAGTGACGATGGGGATTGGAAAGGAGGATGAGAGGCCTCCTTTTATAATATTTCCAATCCCTGGGGCGTACAGTATAACCACAGGTTGATAAGAATTGGGGTTATCACGTTTTGAGCACTTTTTGCCATGTTCCTGTATTTTTTTATTCAGTACTGGAGGGTCTAGACCAGTACAGGGTATTTTTACCGTGTTTAGTTACCTCTGAGGTCCTTGGGATTAATTTGGTATCATTGGGGTGTTGCTATTTTGGCCAGGATAAATTCTTGTATTGCTAATAGTGCAATACAGCTTGCTTCTTTTACACTAGGTGTTTGATAACGTTTTTGACCTTGTAACAGGTAGCCTGTATTGCTACTACTGCAATACAGCTTGTTTCTTTTATAGTAGGTGTTTAGTCACGTTTTTGACCTCATAACTGTAATCATGGGTAGTTCACCGTGTGAAAATGTGCTGATAATTATTTGGGATGGTCTGGATTCATTTTGAATGATACAGATACTCCACAAACTTGTGCTATAGCTGTATTGTGGCTTTTTGCACCATGTGCTTTCCTTCTTAACTCATGTTTGGTCAAGCCCCTAGTGTATACAAAATACAGGGGGATTCCATTGTAGTTCTTTTCAACGTGTGTAACATTTGGTTATGTAATTTTAGTGCAATGTAACAAGACATATGTAAATGTCCTGTATTTAGCAGTATTCTTGTTTCTCATGAACTGTATGGTCTTAACTTCTAAACTAAGCACAAATCTGCTATTTTGCATGCATTTATGACTTATTCCATAGTGGACCTCACACAAATACACATACATAATATGTGTAAATAGTTGTTTACACATAAACACGGTTTTAACCGGTGTTATGTTGGTTTCTGCCCAGTTGTGGTAAAAAGGGTTAAGGAGTAGGAATTTGGGGGTACACCCAGTTAGTGACCCTAGGTTATTTTGCATGGTGAATCCATTTATTCAATAATATTCCTATTATTCTTACTCCTCAATATAGTTTTTACTATTTATTAATATTTTTAGTTATAAAAATATTGCAAGGTTTATTTCTGCTGTTTGTTAGTTGTTGGAATTTCATAATTCAGCTCCTCAATTTTATTATGCCACTTTTTTTTAAGAAAAATATATATTTTGCTATGAATAAATTCATCTTAAAGTTTCCTTATTATTGTAAAATATTACTTTATTTTTTATTAAAATAGCTTAAAATAAATCTTAGAAAAGTCTTACAAGTAGTTTGATCATACACCTTTAGAATAAGCTTGTAGCCATGAGCCCTGACTTTTAAATCATCATGTGTTTTTCTTATCTCTACGTATTATCTTTTTATTTTATTTAGAATTAATTTGTTGGGATTAATGCCCCCAGCAATCTGTGTTTAATTGCTTATCTCTTGTCTAGTCTTATCTGCATGCATGTCAGTCTGATAGTACATTAGGGGGTTTCAGAGTAGACCCTGTGCATGCATGCAGCTAATTTTGCATGAAAAGTTTTTCGGGGGCCTCTGCATGCAAACCTTGCATGAGGATCTTCACACTTTGAGCTGAAGATCCATCTGCAAGCTGTGTTGCAGAACACCCTTGCCGCTCTCAGCTCTCATCTTCCTGTACCTTCCCACCTCCTCCACTCATCGCAACTCATCATCTCCACTCCAAACCCACCTCTATCACCTGATGCCATACCAGTCAGCCCGAGCCACATCTAGCAAAACCCCTAAGAAAACCCTCAATCCCAAAAAAAAAACCGTTCCGTGGGACCGTGACGGAGTCGATGGCAAGGTTTTTAACCATGTTAAATTTTCGACTTGAGAATAAGAATTTGTGGAGGAAATTTAACCAAACAGCC
>JNCO01008895.1:0-11114 GCA_000785685.1 Uromyces viciae-fabae
ATAATGGCGGATTTGATCAAAAAAAAATGGCGGGTTTCAAATGGCGGATTTCCTAACTTTGATACCCCCTAATACCTTTATGTTTGAAGCTCATATTGGATGCGCTTATGCCCAATATTTCAATTAAAAATTAATTTTTTTATTCAGAAAAGTTAAACTTTTAGTTAAATATAAATATGTCCTGAAAAGATGATGGTAGCTTATAATTAGAGAAATCAAATTTGATGTGAGAATTTACATACAATATCCATAACTTGTTGATTTTTTTCAGATCTCAACCATCAAATTCCATGAAGAAAAAATTACGGGAATGTATCTTCACTTGCACATACAATCAACTTTTGATTTAAATCACTTGTTAAGGGTGTAAGAAAGTCGGCCAAACAGACCATTTTTCAATGGTGGGTTTCAAGCCAAAAATTTAATTAGAGCCTGGACTAAAAGGCTTTTCTTCTTAATTTATTTGTTTTACCTTCTTTCCTTTTTTTTTTTGTTCAACCAACCAAGCCCAATCATGAAATTTAGAATGAAAAAATACAAGTATAATTTTTTCATGATTTTTATTTGAATAACTGAAAAAAATAAAGAGAAGAATTCAGACAAGGAAAGGGATGAGTAATCTAACCTTGGAATGGCTCAGGAGAAAGAAATAGAGAACCAATGATTTTTATTTCTTCTCCAGTACGGAGTATATGAGAGAAGAAAAACAAGAGAACCCCTGGACATGTTCCCTAGGATGGTTTGGTATGATTTATAATAAAAGTTCAAATAACTAGAGAGCACCCAGCAAGATACAGAGGGGGTCTTTCTTAATAATTATATTTAAACAAGAAAAAAACATGAAGATGAAGTAAACAGAACTGAGAGAATGTTCTACTAGGAATAGTGTCATTAGAAGATCATTAAAAATATTTGTTGACATGAAAATACAGCTATAAGATAATAAAAAGAATTGAAAAAGAGTCACAATTTACTGAGGAGCTTTAATCCTCAGTAATCAGTTCTTTGGATACTTGTTTTACCTCAACACCGGAAATAATTCTGACAAAAAGATAAATTAAGTTTAAGGAAAACACTCTATGAAGAGCACCAGCAAATCTTCCCTAGTGTTTAATTGTCTAGTAATTAAATAAAAGAAGAAAATAAAATTTCTACAAATTTTCTATTGTCTAGCTTAAATTCATAATACTCATATTTTAGTTTCTCAATATTCTTTCATTGACAGTCAGTTTGACCATAT
Organism: Uromyces viciae-fabae; assembly: GCA_000785685.1. Classification (NCBI taxonomy): domain Eukaryota; kingdom Fungi; phylum Basidiomycota; class Pucciniomycetes; order Pucciniales; family Pucciniaceae; genus Uromyces; species Uromyces viciae-fabae. The sequence goes on from JNCO01008895.1 coordinate 1,241, forward strand.
AAAATTCTGGCTATTTTTTCAGTGTGTTAAGACTTTCTCCTTCTTATATTTTAACTTCTAGTTTTTGGAGTAGAAATAAAATCATCAGTGCTTACCTTGAAAGTTGCAGTCCCTTCCCTAAATTAAGATTATCTCACTTCCAGTCTTAACTTAGTCTGTTCAGATACTGAGTCTTGACTTTTGATTGTAACATTGATATTCTTGAAGGCACCCAGTGTGAAAAAATCGGGCTTTTTCTTTCCATTGCTTTTAATACTATCGTCATGACTAGGTATGTATGATAAAGTTCAATATTTTTGTTCATGAAGTACTTGAGTTTTTGAAAAGAATTTGTTTCATCTATTCTAATTTACTCTTCTATAGAATCTGCACTAGTGTCAATGCCACATGTGAGGTCAGTTATTTTCCAACACAAATATAATCAAAACATGATGAAGAAAAAAAACTAACAGCTTTCAAAAGTCAATAACAATCATGTTCCTGAAGATTTCCAACCAATTGTAAAAAGAGATACTTAATAAATCTGCACTCAAACATTCTTTTTTTCTAAACAAATACTTCATGGTAGTTGTTCACCAATTGACTGTGTCCTGAGCCCGACCCTTAAGTATGACCACTCTTTTGGCTTGCATGATTGTCCTGGATAGTGATCTAGACATAGCTTTGATGAGTTGTCGGAATATTTCTTCTTCTTCCATTAGCTAAGTGGTGGCTGAAGAGCTCCATTTTCGGGGGATATTCAGTGAATTGGTCGCGATTTTTTTGGGATCTGGTGAATTGTTTGAGATTGGAGAGTGGATCCGAGGGACGAGCGCTGTTAGGTACCGAGGCCCGCGTGGCTATTTAGCTACGATGTTGGCACAGATGAAAATGGATGCTCTCAAGAACGTTTTTTCTTCAACTCTTAAGAAATCCAAGTTACAGCCTTGATTATCTTGTGGAATGATTCTGTCATGTGATCTTCAGAACCCGTCATGGCTCCGTAAGATTTAACGATTTTTCCATTTGGTCGATGATTCCCCGTTAAACATGCACACCCTTTAACCGTGAAAAATGACCTCATCTTGCTTGGCTCGTAATCTTACTGTAAGCTGCGCGCCCATCCCTGGCTTATGCGGTCTGGTTTTCCCCCTGCCCCTCTCATCCCTGCTTATTCAGGTTGATTCGCATGTGAATGTATCTTGACATCACACTACGTTTTAGTATGCTGTGCTCAGCAAATTAAAAGTTCAGTCATCTATATATAAGCACAACTTAATTGATGTTTGGCAGAGCAGACTTTATCCCGAGTTTGAGTCATTGACCTGAACATATTGTAAAGGATGCTCGTTAAGGTAAATCATATTTGGCTGCTAAAATTGTAAGGCAGAAAGGCATTTACACGGGTTGATACGTACATGCATATATAAATATTTATGAACACACTACACAAAGAGACTCAAAGTAAACAAGACTATGATATATGTATAGCCAATCTAAAGCTATTAAAGGAGATAATAATTTCTCAGTGACTTGGATGATCTGAAATCAGGGTTTTAGTCATTTCGCAACTTATCAACCATTGACGTCAGCTTTATAAAAGTTTGATTGGGTATGACTTCTTTCTCCAAGAAATCTTATGTCCATACGACTATGAGGGCAATTTCTGCGCTGCAAGTTGTGAATATGTAATTTGCGTCAATGTTGCCTACTTGGGTCGATCCCTCCGCTTGTTACTATGTGTTCGTGGTGACATAATGAGGTTGATGATGAATTCTTAAGAATTCCTTTCATCGGTCATACTCCTGTCCTTGACAGAGATCGATTAATTGTTTTGTTTTGGGTTCCGTTATATACTCTTATCTTGAGATCTCCAGCACAACAACTTCACCTCTCTTCACTCATTTGCATCAATCACATATCCATAAGAGGATCAGAACTCGGCAAGACCCTGACAACCTACTCTTGGTCATAATGTCAAACTCAGATTCAAATAATTGCTTTTCGACTCAAAATACCACACGTTATGTTTCAATACTTGATGGACCGAAGGCAATTAGTCAACAACTAGGTCGACTAAACATGTCTTATGAGAAGAGTTTTATCCGTAAAAATGGTTATCAGTTAATTGACCCTGACGCGAATAACATTTTCAAGATCGTAGGACCTAACATATATTGGCTGGGTGAGTCATCTTTCACAAACGCCAAGACACGCAAATTCAAACGGTTTGGGTGGTTAAAAACACGAGTAAAATCAAAAAGGAAAGGTTTAAAAAAATGTCTCAAAGCTCTCAACATTCTGCTCTCTGTTTATGACTGTCAGGACTCGATGAAAATGTTTCGCCTAGTCCGGGTTATCCATCGCAAACAAGGGTCTTGGAAGTACTTGCAACTGCAGCCATGATGGGATCAAGTTGAGTGAATGTTGGATTGTGTTCTATTTTCAAAATAAAGTTACATGACTATTTTTTTGACTGAACATCACACTGATCATCAGGAAGTATCTTAAAATTTTAAGCTGTTGTCAGGTCAACCACTTTAGGTGTCTCAGTTGGTAATCCATTATCCGTTTGGCCTACCAGGAATAAAACCAACGATCAAGCATTAGATGTCATTTCATTTGCAATTTATGCCGCTAAAAGGTCAGAATGTTTTTCCAACATTTCTTTGAGAAAGAAATATTGGTAATTTTACTTTTTGAAAAATTTCACAACAACAAAAAAAGTATCTGATAACTAATTTAGAAAAGCTTTTATCATTCGTGGTTATCTCAATGAGTTGCGCGCTCTTAGATATGGATTGAGATTAATTATTCCACTTACAGATCAATATAATTACTGTAAGTTTCCATGCTTTTCTTGAGGTTCAATTGAGCAGCGAAATATTATATTTCCTACATCAAATGCCATAAAACTCCCCGCGCCAATATGCTGGCACTGGTTTATATCTCCCTTCACTGGATGAAGTCTTAAATAAAAAACAGTGAAGGATTAATGATGTTAATTTTGCATTCTGTAGATCATGGCGGTTATGAAACATTTTTAAGGTGGCGCAAAATCCCGGAATCTGACTATGGAGCATTTTATGACGTCCAATCGGAAGTTTACAATGATTTTTTACTATACCTCGAGACGATTTTCAACCATGTAAACCGCTATACTCAAGTTAAGCCTCCCAACTTGGATTAATTCAATATCAAATTTTCTGTTGATGGAAGAAGAAATTGCTTTTATTGAAAAAATAGCTGGCTATCAAAGATGATCCAACAATATTGATGTGGGAGACTGGCAACGAACTGCACAATCCCTCTAAAGCTTGGACTGAGGGGATTGCAAAATGGATTCACAACAAAGCTCCTCACCACCTAGTGGCCAGTGGCCGATACGGTGTGTCTACTCAAGATCTTAAAATTGGCGCGATAGATGCTGTGTGAGATTCAAGTCTCATCTTAACCATTTTTGCTAATATTCTGAAGGATTAATTGATACAAACTTCAATTTACTGAAAAAGATGAATGACTTTGCATATTAATAGAACGAACCACTTTTACCCACCTCGAGCGGATCATTATCAATCTGATGCATCGCTGGCGGCTGCCCATGGCAAGGTGTACTATGCTGGAGAGTTCGATTGGGCAGGTCGAGCACCATCATGGGGTTTGTTGGGTTGGGTACTCGTACCTATCTTTCTCGCTTTGATAGCTCTATTAATTGGAGGAAGTAGCAATTTTTTTCCAATCGTTTTTCGATGGAATTCTAATCGCCCTCAAAAACTGGGGCAAACCAAACCCCAGCGTCAACGTTCACTTACAATCAATCAATCGCATATAGCAGCTTTCTTAGTCATAGTTGTTTCACCTATCATGGGCGGTTTGATTTATGCTTTTTCAATTAAAGGTACTGGCATAGAAGCCTTCCTTACGGAGACCGAACAAGTTAATTCCAAAGGCTCCGGTGACTTGTTCTGGAGCTTATTCGGACATGATGACCGCTGTTGTGATTGGGTTGATCATGTTGAGTGTTTACATATAATTTTTTCTTTGATTTGGTTTATTTTTTCAACCGGTTCACTCTCTTTCACCGAATGGTTGTCATTAAGGGAACAAAAAAGATGATTAACTCATCTTCAGCCATAGTCTCCTACTCGTTGAACCAAATAAACTAATGTTGTATACCTCACACCTCACTCTAATCATATGTACCTCATTCATCACTCAGCCTGATGGTTTTACAATGCATTATCCCGGCAAGAACGATGATGAAAAAGGATCAGTTGCCAGAGTTATCAAACACATGTATGCAATGAGGAGACAAGCTTCGAATCTCAATCCCAATCTAGGTCCGAAGATTGAAGGCAATAATCAAGATTGGATGGGCATTGGGGATCGCATATTAATCAAATGTCCGCAGTCTTTAGATCAGTAAATTTCTTGGTTGTAAAAAAAGAAAAGGTGCGTGAATCTACTATTGCTTAAAACATGTCTATGTCGATGTGAGACTTTTGGCTTTGAATCCAGACAGTTACAGTCGGGCAATAACACTGAGATATGGCTTCTATTTTGGAATGCATTGATTAATTTCATTAAAAGAAAAGGAATCCTTTTGATCAAAGTGACGTTACCAAGAAAAAAATATCGAAGAAGAAAGCGTCAGCATATGAAATTTCTCTCCCGTTCATTTGGTACATTCATTTCATCAAGAAAGACATTCGTGCTTGATACCTCACTTTCGCGTATGAGATGAAGAATCTTTCTCAATTGATATTTCCAAAAAAAAAAAAAATTAGTCTTTACTTATCATTCCAAATTCCTGGCGAGATTTATGAACTGATTATCATTTCCCCTAATAATTGTTTGGTTCTGTGAAAGAAATTACAGGCTATCATTCTCATTAATTTTTTTTCTTTCTTTCTCTTTTTTTCTTCCAGTTCTCTCAATTCTTCACCGTCCTTTTCTTTTCGACTTACGTGTATTGATAAGCTATTTCAAGCCATCTTAATATGTTTAAAATCCAATTTTTTAGACACATTTCATAGAAAATGTAATTTAACGAATACAGAGATTTTCTTATCCAGCAAAAAAAAAAAAAAACTGAGACAAGAACTAGGTATTGTGTTTTTACAAACGTTTCAATAATTTTCAATTGTAGCTTCTTGTTGAGAAAAAACTGCACAAATTTCACAGTTTCTAGAAACTGCATAAATTCCACAGTTTCTATCATGAAGGATGATCCTAGGGGTCTGAAAGCATACATAGCTAGATTCCTATGACGGTTGTTGCGTGCGCTTGCTTTGAAAAAGTTCTCAAGATTTGATAAAAACATAATAAGGGGTGTCAAATATCAAAAAAAAAAAAAATTCTGAATTCAGCCAAACTAGATATTTCTGATCCATACGGATAACATGTGTTGATTGGTGAACTTTTGTTACATGAGAAAGTCATTTTCTGAAAATGTCTATTTTGGCTCAAACAAGCAATTTATATTGAGGGAGGGTGGTTTTGGCACTGCCCTTTTCCTGCCTGGCACCACCTGAATTTTTTTCCAAATATTTTTTGAAAATACTTCTAGTCATTCAAAAATTTAAACTTATTTGATAGCCTCTCAAACACCCTTTCTCCACTTTCTGAGCTTTTTAGCTCAAAATAATAATAATATTGGGGTGCTCCTTATGTAGGAAGTACACAAAATCAAATAAAAAATATAAAAAAATAGTTAATGCAGAAAATATGTGTTAGAACTTTTTTTCAGGTGTTATTCAACCTTATTGGACTGTGGGATAAAAATTTTAGCCATGGAGAGGCAATAAAGTTGATTTTACATTTAATTTTTCAAAATTCTGGTGCATGCACCAGTTTTTGCAAAAAAAATAATTTTAAGAGAACTTGATAGTGCCTCCCCAAAGCTATTTCTTTATCCCACACAAAAACAAGGTTAAGTTATCTGTGAAAAATATATAAAGTCATAAAAATCATACAGTTTGTTTTTTGATTTTTTATTGGATTTTGTGTAATCCCTAAATAAGGAGTACTCCAGTTTTTCTTTTTTGAGTTAAAAACCTCAGAAAGTGAAGAAGGAGTGCTCAGGAGGCTGAGAAATAAGTTGGGTAATTTTAGGACAAATGGAAGTATTTTTTAAAAATGTCAGCCTGTGAGATACAAACAGTATCCAGACATCCTACAAAATACCCAAAATACTCAAAAAGGGGCTTAAAAATACACTAATGGTTCCTTAATGAATTGAATGAAGGACAAAAAGGCAAAAACTCAAAATTAATGTTTACATGTTACTAAAGAGAACTTTAATTACATGTAACAACATCCTAGTAATAATTTATAATCCATAAAATTATGAGAAATTATGTACAACTATTATACATTAATTTAAACACAGAATACATAATAAATATGTTGAGTAATTCAAATGAAATGTCAGAAATTTGAAATAACTTTATTAAAACATTTCAAATATCTATATCTTGTCCACTCTTGACAGTTGGCTATACATATGCCAAGAGTGAGAATGGAAAGAGATAATTGCAATAATTTCTATTTGAAATCCATGACAATCCTGGATTCCAAAGAGCACCCAAAGGAAGGACTTAAGGATTCCCCTTGAACTCCAGAAAGATTTTAAATAGAGGTCCTCTTTTGCCCTCTTCCCACTTTCATCAGAGTCTTCAGATAATACAAGTAAGTATAAATATCTGTGTGCCTCTCCCCTCATTCTATAGAGCTCCCCCTCTACCTTTTTTCCTGTGGATCTTCTAAATCCACTTACTAGAATAATATTTATAGTAGAGTTATTTCCAAAACCCCTCTATACTTTTATTATTTCAAATCAGTTGCAGCAAGACTACCACCTCTGAATGCAGCCAACCTAATCAGGTGCTTTCCACCTGTTTATTATTACCCGCTTTACTTCTAACCCCTCTTAAATCATTTAAGAGTTGTTATTTCTTAAATAAAGATACTTTGTATCTTTAAGAATATCCATACAAATTTCTTGCTGGTTGCCATCACAACCTTCTGCATAAGAGACACCACTTGGCTAGTGGTAATGGTTTTATTAAGACTGATACTCTTATAAATAACTGCCATAGGTGTAAATCCTTGACTGTGGAGTCATTGTAAAACCTAAAAATAAATACATAATGACAGGAAGAGTACTGAAAGTTTATTTTCACCCTTCAGTTTCATATCCAAGCCTTACGAAAAATGTTTTAAAAAAATCAAAAAAACTCAACTGACATCAATTGAGAGTGCCAGGCAGGAAAAGGATGGTGCAAAGAACTCCCTCCTATATTTATATATTTTTCTTGATCATTCACACCCCCTTGTATGTTCATATCTATATTTATATGATAAAAAAAGAAATTAAAGTGGCTTGAGAAAAGTATACTGCATTGAAACAGGACAAACTCCTTGAACTCGTTCTTTGCATGTATAAGCTAATGTTTACCTTGGTGCAGAGACTAGATTAACCAGATTGCAAGGGTCTGGCCAACATACCTTGACACATCCAAAATTTCTCCACTAATGTAAGAATGCGCTGTTTGCTGCTTTGCTGTGTCACAAAAATGTCACAAGTTTTGACGCCGGGATTTCCTTTCTCTTTCATTTCTTTTTATTTTTCATTTTTTTTAATTTTTAATTTTATTTTTTTATTATTTTATTTTATTTATTCTTTTCATTCTTATCCTTTTCCTCAAAACTCACACTCGACTCATTTTCAAAATATCAAATCAAATCACACTTCATCAAATAAATTCAAATAAACAAATCAATCAATCAACTCAAAACTCAGTCTCATCAAACATTGCCTTCCAACTTGTCCTTGGTGAGAACTAGAAAAATATACTTTTCTAATAAAAATTAAAATATCTTGTTGCTAATTTTCTTTTCATTCATCTTAAAGTCCTTAGCCTAAAAAAATATAATACTGTCTTGCTTTTATTGTCTCTTTTTCATTTACTCAACTTAAAATCATCAATTGTTGGTTTCTTATTTCATTTTGCATTTCTTAAAAAAATCATGTTGTTGACTTTTTCATTTTTTTCAGTATGCTGGTCTCCTTTAGTAATAAACTCTTCAACTTTTAATCAAATTCTATTACGGTTAAAAGCCGAATGCTCTACCGACTGAGCTAACCGGTAGGGGGATCGGCATAATCAAAGCAAAATGGCCGAAGCCAGTACAGCCAATGATGGATTTCGACAAGCGATGCTCAAGACAGCTCTCGAGAGAATTCCTTAACTCACGGAAGATAATTACTCAATTTGGCGCGACAGGATGGACGCTCTGCTAGAACTCAGAGGAGTATTGAACTTGTTGGAAGAAGGAAATGCTGAGTTACAGCCAAGCGACAATATTGAAATCAAGCTACTAATTATTTCTCGCTTAGATCCAATTACTCACGAAAACATTGTGACCTCGGATAATCGTAACTCGGCCAAACTTCTCTGGAGATCCATTAAGGAACGATTTGCATCATCTCAGGCGGCGAATCGAGCAAGAAATTTCTACGACTTCTTATATGTACCCTTTAAAGAGGACGCCATTTAAAACTCCATCACTGACGTTAGAATCTCTATGAAGAAAATGGTAGATGTCGGGATAGTTCTTCCTCCAGACATAATAGCTTATTTAGTCTTGTTCAAATTTCCTCAATCACTAAACGATCTCAGACGACAGATTATGCATACTGACAAGGAGTTGAACACTGAATACGTCTTCAACCACCTGACTCAACTTCTCAACGAAACCAAATCACAAAATAAGGACTCATCATCGCCAAGCATTGAAACTGCGTTGGTAACCACTAAATCCAAGCACAAATCCAAGCCTAATCGGAGCAATAGATGCACCAAAGGTTTTCAAAACTCAAAACAGGATCAAAATCATGCGGTGTTGGAGTGTTGGCATCTTCATCCTGAAGTGGCTCCTGAATGGTGGCGAGAAAATCAGTCCAAATGGAAATCTAAGACTAAATCTGAGGAAGTAGCCCACTTCTATTCTCTTCTGACGCTATGGGTCGATTGCGGTGATTCCAATAAGTGAATCATTCTAGACAGTGGGGCTTCAGCCCACATCTTCAACGACCGATCGTTCTTCATTTCCCTCCATCAATGCAAAAATCAGTCTATTAAGACCGGGAAGGCTGATGCTGCTCTACAAATCAAAGGCAAAGGAGAAGTTCAACTGTAATGGAAGAACAACGTCATCGTTTTAAGGAACTGTTTCTATGTACCTGATATCGTCATTAACTTAGTAAGTGCAGGGTGTCTAAAATCGAGCGGATGTCAACTACTAGCTCGGGGAAAATCCTTCCAAATATCGAAATCCGGAAACATTATTGTTCAAGGTTCGATTGTTTCTAATCTCTTCACTCTTCCAAATCCGGATGCTATAGGACTAGACAATTTAGATGATGATAAAGGCCAAAGGAAATATTCAGCTTTCGTATCCCTCAAAGAAATTCACGAAGCGTATGGTCACGCTTCGATCCAAAGACTTCAGCCCTTCATCAAAGGAGTCTAAAGCTCTGAATTAGATTCGTTCGAATGCAAGAATCACATCAAAAGTAAAATCACAAAGAGTTCATTTACGGGAATTTCAACTCAAGCCAAAAAAGTCTTTGAAAGGATTCATCTCGATCTCATCAGACCTATCTCACCAGAATCAAATCAACACCATAGATATATTCTCACAATCGTCGATAATTTCTCGGGATACTTGAGTGGAATCCCCTTGATCAACAAAGATGACACGGCTGGAGTTCTCATAGAACTACTCGAAACAGAAAATAAACGCCTCGGTTACTTCCCCTCCTTGGTTTGCTCGGATGGAGGCGGTGAATTTGTTAACAGAAGGTTAGCAACATTCTTTCAATCTAATC
>JNCO01008898.1:0-10761 GCA_000785685.1 Uromyces viciae-fabae
ACATTGAAAAAAAAAAAAATAACAATCACATCTAAAATATCGATTTGTTGTGAGGTAGAAATAAATAATTGTATTGAAGATTTTTTTGAGGGAGAATTTTTTTTTTTCATTTAAGAGTAAAGCATTGAAACTAGTTTTTTAATTTCTTCATTCGATTTTCCATTTTTCAAACACTCTAATACAAAGTCATGTTTTCTACGTATCTGCTCTTTTTGCATTAGTCTCTCCTCCCTTTCGATCAGTTTCTCATCTTTTAATATTTCTCTCCCATATCTTTCTTTTTCTATGCCAATATTGTGTAGAAATTTTTCCCTCATAAACTGCCTTTCATTCAATTTTTCTTCTTTTGGAATCAATGATTTTTATTTCAATGTTTATAATACTAAACTTATAGTATTTACAAATTGAATATATTCAATATGATGCTAACAGACTACTATTTTACTTCAACTAGAAGACTACTTTTACTTCAATAAGAAGGACTACTTTTACTTCAACATGGAAGAACTAATTTTAATTCAACATAGAAGGACTACTTTTTACTTCAACTAGAAGAAATTTGGATGAGAAACTATCTCATAACTTACTAGAATATTTTATGTAACTAACATAATATATAACCGGTTTAACTTCAATATGTAACTAACATATTACTAGACTATAGAACTCTTTTAACTTCAATATGCTACCTAGCATATTACTAGACTGGAATTCAGAGATAAACTAATTGAGACTTGAGAATGATGAACCTAAGCACGTTGCTGTCATAACTTGAGACTGAAATTTCAACAAGTCTCTCCTCCCTTTCTATCAGTTTCTCATCTTTTAATATTTCTCTCTCATATCTTTCTTTTTCTATGCCAATATCGTGTAGCAATTTTTCCCTCATAAACTGCCTTTCATTCGATTTTTCTTCCACTTCGAAATTGAATTTTTTTTTCTTTAATGCAATTGAATGACTGAATTTTTTATCTTCAAGTGATATGCCTTTATCCTCCTTATTCACCATCAAATTGAACTTTAATTTTTCAAAAGCCAATTGTTCTCGAGCAATTGAATTTTTTTCTGTAAAATCATATCCAATATATCTCAATATGTAGACAGTTGGGAAAAATGTGAGAAATATATTACTGACCAGACTCTCGCTGTTCTACAAAGTCATTATAAGCAGCAAAGGGAGTGATGCTCGATGGCTTTTTCTGACTGCTAGGATTCAAGTTGGAAAAATTTGAAGCTTTTCTTTTCATGGGAGAGCAACTTTTCCTGGCTGAAGTCAATGGTTCATCTGAATCTGAAGAAGAATTATCAAGATTGAAATCCCTTTGAGATTGATCACAAAGAGACACCTTTTGTTTACCTTTTTTTTTGAGTTGGGATTGGTGGAATCAAAACTTCCTGGGAAACAGGTTGAAGATCTTGCACTGAGATGCTTTGTTGCTCCTCTGGCTTCGGTGAAGATGGATTGAGGGCTCTCTCCTCTGGTGTCAAAGCTGCTCAGGCTTGGGAAGCCGACATTCTTTTGTGTCGACGTAGGACTGGTAGAATGAGGGGAGGAGGTAGCTCATCAGGTTCAAAGTGATTATCAGCCTGGGCTGATGTTGGAGGCTCAAGTACAGGTTCCGAGTGATGATGAGCCTGGGCTGATGTTGGAGGCTGTAGTATATTCAATTCATTGAGATGTGCATCATCGACCTTAAGACAAAACCAATTAGAGAGTCAAGGAGCAACATTCTAGCAGAAGCTTGGGCAGCAGACATTCTTTTGCGTCGACGTAGGACTGGTAGAATGAGGGGAGGAGGTAGCTCATCAGGTTCCGAGTGATTATCAGCCTGGGCTGATGTTGGAGGCTCAAGTACAGGTTCCGAGTGATGATGAGCCTGCGCTGATTTTGGAGGCTGTAGTATATTAAACTCATTGATATGTGCATCATTGACCTTAAGACAAAACCAATTAGAGAGTCAAGGAGCAACATTCTAGCAGAACAAGTCTGGAATGACTTACAACTGGACCCAAATCTACCAAGTTGTTCGACTTATTTTGAGAGGACTGTTCTTCATCTTCTTCTTCATCGATACTTTCAGAAATATTTTTGTCTACTCTTTGCTGACCATCTTCACAATACATTGGTGATACATTGGCATGCTTACCAAAAAGCTTGTCCATTTTATCATAGTAAGGGCAAATTGAATCAAGCTTTTCAAAGACCAATCAAATTCCCTTTTCTTGATCAGCAGCTGATATACCAAAACCAGTGGATATGGAGAGAATGTGAGCTTTTCGATATTTGGCTCGATAGTTCTTGAATCTTTCCAACATTTGTTTGGCACTAAGATTGATTCAGCCTTTTGTTTTGGCTTTGAGATGGATTGCCATTAGTTGATAGCCATTGACCTTCGATTTGGGAGGTCTTCCAACCTTGGTTGAGTGTTCGGTACCAAATACAGCATCATAATTCTTCTGTATCATCAACCAGTTGGTAATGATGAGATGATCTTCCCTTTTTAAGTGTCCAGATTTAGTTGGAGACTCGGGGGGAGTGTCGGAAGGTGATTGATTTTTGGAGTTTCTTTGGGCTCTGCGAGGCATTTCTTTAGAGGATGATGTGGAAGAAATTATATAGAGTTAATTCAAAATGTGGTTATTTGAGAAGTAAGAGAAATTCACTTGTTGATACTTTTTCAAGTTGGAGTCACAAGTGAGCTTGAAGAAATGGGTTCGTAGGTAGGTGTAGGAAGGTGAATAAATTTTTTATGGGCTAATTTTAATTTTTGGGTGCGGGGGAGTGTTGGAAGTTGATTGATTTTTGGAGTTTCTTTGGGCTCTGCGAGGCATTTCTTTAGAGGATGATGCGGAAGAAATTATATAGAGTTAATTCAAAATGTGGTTATTTGAGAAGTAAGAGAAATTCACTTGTTGATACTTTTTCAAGTTGGAGTCACAAGTGAGCTTGAAGAAATGGGTTCGTAGGTAGGTGTAGGAAGGTGAATAAATTTTTTATGGGCTAATTTTAATTTTTGGGTGCAGATTTTTATGTCGACTTTTGGATTATAGGTATGTTTTGGAATTTTTTCTTTGATATATTTGACACCCCCTAACACAAATAAGTGGGTTATTTGAAAAAAAAACGTCTGGTTTGAAATGGAGTTTTTCGTTGAAAACCGGAAATAAAAAAACGTCGAGAGTAGGTGTAGGAAGGTGAATAAATTTTTGATGGGCTAATTTTAATTTATGGGTGCAGATTTTTATGTCGACTTTTGGATTATAGATATTTTGGAATTTTTTCTTTTTGATATATTTGACACCCCCTAACACAAATAAGTGGGTTATTTGAAAAAAAAACGTCTGGTTTGAAATGGAGTTTTTCGTTGAAAACCGGAAATAAAAAAACGTCGAGTTTGGTGATATTTGACACCCCCTAATAAAATTATTTGTATTCATAAAATATGTTTTTCTTATTTGTTTTTATTATAACTTTGGCAATACCAATTTTGGCTTTAGTTCTGTAATTGTCACAGATATGTGGTGGGTGCTTCAAACATAGGCATGGAGTTCATATGCTGAATCTGCAAGAACATACTGGCCTGCATCAAAAAATGCTCTGGGTCATACATCAATTCCATCTTCTTGAATAAAAAGCTATCATTGCAAGATGTGGGCCATCCCATGATAAAAACAATTATATTTTTATTGCAATCACAGAAAATCTGGGTATTCATGGAATAGTGTTTCTTGTGATCAAAGAAAACCTCGCTGTAAATTCAAGTTCACTGGTAAATGAGGGAGTGGTACTATCAACCAAGCCAACACAGCATTCAAACCCTTCTTCCTTCATAACTTGTGAGATCTCTGCCCAACACCTGGTGTCCGGCCATTTCACAAATTTCTTGCCTAATCCTGTTATGGCTTCAATCAAACAACTGGTAACCTTAATTACAGTCCCTTGCCCAACATTGAGAGTCCTTGCAATGTGCCAAACAGATGCACCATTGCCATTAGAACCTAATCTTTCCAAAATTAATGAAAGCTGGTGCGAGACTTGTAATTGTGGACGGGGGCTGTTGCTGTGAAAAATTGGATCCATAAACATTTCACCAAGCAAAAATATAAAGCCTTCTTGGGAAGTGCAAACAATCTGCTTGAATTTGGCATTGGGCATGTTGAAAATCTTGCCAATGTTGTATTCATCATGTAATGTTGGTGTCTTGCAAGGATGAAAGTAAAAATTGTGGGTGTCCATTTCAAAAAATCATAATATGTTGTCCAGATGAGACCAGTCAAGTGGGCTGGATTGTTTGAGATTGGATAACACTTGGGTGACAGTACACCAATGATGCATCATGATGAGGTGATTGAACTCTTTGTCAGAAATCATCACATACAAGAAAAACAGATCCCAGAGAGCTTCTTTGTGATCTTATTGGCAAGATAAGAGGGGTTGATAGGGGAGGTGTGGACTGGAGAGAGGAAGGGTTCTGGGAACTGGGGATTGAGGTAGGAAGTATGGTTCAGGTGAGGCTAGAATCTTAACAGGTCTTGGCCCCCCTTAATCAAGCAATGGTTGGTGGGTGGGTGGTTGCTGATTGGTTGTGAATGAGAAGAAAGTGAAAAAATACCATAAAAAACTCTTGGTGAGGATTGGGGGAGGCAGGGCAAGCTTTGAAAACCGAGTATGTAGACATATGAGGCATATGGGTCAAAGGCAGTGTAACATGAGCACCCATACTGATTTTGTTTGCTAGTGGAAGCCACATGCACTTCAAATTTACAGCTGCATGCAGGAGGGAGCCTGCATAAACCTTCCTAAAATCTTCCTGATGCAGACTTAAAATGCAGCTAATTTTAACAAAATCCGCATGTCATGAACTACCCTATTAATTTGAGGAGTTCAACAAATGAATAGAGTTGACATGTTATGAAAAACTATGTACTCCAGAGACTGATTTGAATTTTATGTTTTGAACTTTTTATGGCTCTCTGACTTAGTTGGATTCATCAATAGAAAGAGACTTTGTTTCATATGTTATGTAAAAAAAAAAATAAAAACAAGAAAAAAAAAAATAACAACTTATCTGATTACATGCTAAATGAACACAATTTATCTTTTATTTTTTTTCAAGTTTATTTTCTTTTTCTTTTTTTTTTGATTACAACAGTAAGCAAAAGAACAAAAAAAAAAAGGAAAGGAAAAGGAAAAAAAGCTCAATTAATTGAAATTTTTAATATGAAAGAACTTAGTATATAAAAACAATATATCTATTTAACCACAAATGTTTCTCTCTCTTGTGTTTTTAGAATTACTACTTACAATTTATCTCTTTTTCATTTCCAGAAAAAAATAATTAAAGATCCACAAAAAAAAAAAAAAAAAAAAGGGGGGGGATCAATGATTTATTATGAATAAATAATGTGTTGACGAAAAAGGGTGTTGATGAATGATTTATATTTCTATTCAAACAGTAGCAGTAATCTAATAATAAAAAATAAATAAATAAACCATTATGTAAATACTAATTTTGCCTCAAACTTTGAGGAAAAAGAAAATCGGGAAGATGGAGAAATGATGATTTACCTCATTAGCTTTTTCAAGAGCTGCAATCATCTTAACACATTCTTTTCTGCGATTTACCACTGATTCACTTTCTTTCATCAAATCATCCAAGACATCTGGGCGATACAATTCTGTGTAATTATACATCCAAACCAAGATAAGATAAAATTGAGTTTGATTCACAATGTATAATTATTTGGAATGTGATGAAAATTCATCTATATAAGAATACAAAAGGAAGTTGGGTGAAATGAGAACATACCCGATAACAGTTCCCTTTGTAAGTCATCCTTCGAATGTGAGACTAGTTTCAACATTATTGCTTTAGGTACCATGTCGATAACCGTCCTTTTTACGATATTAAAGTAAGAACTGATGAGTACTATTTTTATTTGACCATCCATGTTATTAGTTCAGTATTTAAATTGTTCAGAGTAAAAAAAAAGGAAGCAAAATGCAGTCAGGGTCTCAATTGTAAAAGTGCATTAAAAACAAAAATTAAGCCAGGAAAGGATTGTGTATTTGGTATGGTTGCTAACGTTTAATAACGTCTGTTTCGATGATTTCACGCTCAGAAAGTGTTCCAGTTGCCTTCAAGCTTTGAGGAGGGGGTTCCATCAGATTGGCGAGATTTTTCCGTCTGGGACCCGGCTGACCGCCTTTCCAAAAAGACCCGAAAAATCCAGGATCCTGCTTTAAGTCAACATCCAAATCTCTTCCATTGTTAATCGCCCCAGTTGGTAATTTCCCACTTTTGTCTAACGCTGGTGGAGCAGTTGAAGGGGGAGGCTTGGCCGCTTCAATTTTCGCATTCACTAATGCCATCGCTTTGTGTCCACTTATAAAATCTGGGTGACCAGTATTGATGTACGTCGCTTCTGCTGCCACTATGTCAGATACTAGCTTATTCGTGGGCAACATTGCCTTCTTATAAAATGCCACCACTACCGAATAAAATCGCTCCTTCAAAGCCGGATAGCGCTTGAATCCTTGCTAAAATTATGAACAGATCGATCAGAATGTTTAAATCACACGTTAATGTTTTTTGGCTCTGAAATTTAAAGGAAAAAGGGGAGGATGCTGAGAAAAAGTGTTGGTTCTTTCAATGAAAAAAATGCTCACATTTTTATTAAGCAGTTGAGTTAAGATTCGGATCAATTCATCATAGATTAACGATGAACACTTCAAAGAGGGATCCTCTAGCCTTTTGATTTGCTGTTTAACAATGACTTCGAAGGCGGTCGTACCGACAAAGAGTGCTGGGGAAGAGCCCTAATATTGAATGTTACTTGTGTTAGCTTTCCAAATCCAAAAGAAAAGCATTAAAGGTGGAAGGTCCCAAAAAAGGAAAGTATAAGATATATAGAAAATTAAAATGTGTTAGAAAAACGGACTGAAGAGTTATAGAGTATTGTACGGATGTCACCGTCTTTAACTTGGTCATAAGGATCAAATTGTTTAATTCCGTTACTAAACAGTTCATGAAACACAAAAGCGATCCTAGCACCACCACTTAGTTCATTAATGCTCAAATCGTTCGAATTCCCATCGATCACCGTTCTAAAATCTGAACAAAATTCAGTGATGATGGATAAGACCACATTGCTCGAATTTTGTTCTCCAAATTGTCCTCCAAGTGCTGTTAGCTCAGCTTGGTATTTCGCAAGCGATTGCCCGATTTTATTCTTAATATCCGGCAGCGTATTTCGAATGTGATGCATCAAAATCTATTTTATTTATTTATTTGGCAGGATCAGCAGAACAATCAACCGAGCTATTGTCAGGAAGCACTCGACAGAACGCAAATTATGATAAATATGCATATAAATCAAGATGACGTACCATATTTAGTTTTTTTCCTAGGAAAGGGGTACCGCAGTATTGAGATTTACTTTGATAACTGGAATGATTTTCGAAAAACTCTTTCTCATGCTCGAGAGCGGCAATGATCTTCTTATTTTGGTCGATATCTCTTTGACCTCGATTGACGACAGGAACATAACCTAGTCTCAAAGGGATGATTCTACCAGCCAGGATATCTACAACGTCTGTACCTTGGTCCATGAGGTCAACTTTGGTGAGAACCCCGATGGTTCGGCTACCCTCAGGATCCACCTCACGTGCCAACTTCAATCCATCCGAGTTGGCTAAATCGGTATTCGCTGCGGTAACAGCTAAAATGATTGAGTTGGGTTTGGTGATGAATTTAAACAACATATCTTTAATTTGTTTCTCAATATCTCGAGGTTGGTCTCCAACTGGTACTTTTGTCAGACCAGGTAAATCGATCAAAGTCAATGTTAACACGTGCGGTGAAAATATACGCAAGTTGATTGGTAAGGGAGAAATTCCTCCATTGTTTCCTGTTTTGATTTCAGTATCTCGAACGATTTCATCTCGAATTTTATTGAAATCAAAAAATTTCTCCCCAGGTTCTATTTGTGAGATTAAAGCAAATTGTTTAGAAAGAAAAAGTGAATAATTTATCATGAATAAATAGTATTTGTTGGTGTACAGCAATTTTAGGGGATACTTACTATGCAAGAATTCACCCCATTCGTCTGGCGTTTGACTTGTGTCTTCACCTGGTTTGAGTGGAGTAGGATTATCAGGATCGATCGAATCGGATCCATTCACAGGAGCGGGTGGACGAGCAGTTGCGGGTCGGTTAATTAACTGGAGCACCAGTGGTCTTCGAGTTACGATCCCAGCTGGAAAGTATGTACATATATCAGCTAAAAAGACAGGTTTGAGTGTAAAACATGAATTGACTTACTTCCTCTCGGTAAAAAATCCCTTCTCACCAAGTTTTCTAATACGGAAGACTTCCCAGACGATTGAGACCCGATGACTGCGATCTGAGGCAAGTCGATTGGATTTTGGACTCCCACCTTAACCAGAGGAATGGAAGGAGCAGATTAGCCTGAAGGCTTAGATTCAAGTATTAGCTATTTGGACTGACCGAAGCAAAAGCATCCTGTAGTTTGTTGATAGTTTGGATGAGTGTCTGATCCATAGCCATGTTGGAAGAATTATGTGTAGTTGTCCCTCAGTTTTAGGCTAGCTGACTAATTTGGTGACGCAATAAGAAAAAAATGAAAAAATAAATCAACTCATTATTACTAAGCCAAGACAATCCAAATTTCTTTCTCATCAAGAAAGAGAAAAACCAAAAAAAGATTCACAACTAGATTTCATCACGAACACAACATTTTCAATTGTCTTTGAGGATCACAAGGTAACTTACATTGGAAGTTTTTGATTAATTAACTGGGTCTCACCAGCCCTTAGACATACTGGGGAGAATTCGGACAGGAGTGGGCATCAAGAAGTAAGCCTCCATTATGGGAAGATAAAATTCAAAAAAAAAACAAAAAAAAAAAACAATTGTCCTAGCATGGCAGGTAACCATGCTCACAGCAATTGCCGTGTACCAAAAATCAAAAAAAATAATAATAATAAAAATTGTCAATGTGGGAAGTATGGGCTAAAACTTTTATCACATGTATGCCCATCCTATCGGAATGTGGGATAAAATTTTCATCCACAGGGATGCAAAAAAAAAAAAAAGCTTTTACATTTACTTTTTCCAAAACCTTGTGCATGTACCAAAATCTTGCAAAAGTAAACGTAAAAGTAACTTTTTTTGCTTCCTCTTGGATCAAGACTTTATCCTACATTCCAATAGGGTGGAAATGCATGTGATAAAATTTTCAGCCCATATTTCCCGCATTAACTATTTTTTTTAATTTCTTTTTTGATTTAGGGTAATCCCTACATAAGGAGTACTTCAATGTTTTCTTTTGAGCAAAAAATCTCAGAATGTGTAGCAGGGGGGCTCAGAAGGATGCCAGAAATTTTGGTAATTGTAGCACCTTTAGAATTATTTTTAAGAAATATTTGAAAAAACAAAAAAAGCGGGACGTCCTCTGGCAGTCAAAAGGAGGTGCAGGGAAGTTTTTTGGCGGTGCCAAAACCAGTCCCCTTTTTATTGAAATAAAATTAGGGGTAATTTTTTTCACCGCCCAAAAGCTGTTGCGCACCGCCTTTTGACAGATGCGCAACATTGCAGGGTGGTGCTCAAAAAAGGCGGTTTTCCTGGAAAACACCACCTTTTTTGTATTATTTTTTAAACCTCAAAAAATATATATATAAAAAAAGAGCTAGATATTTGGAATCAGCTCAATGAGACCTTTTTTTTGGTATATTCAGTTTTTTCAAAAACCCTCTCAAAAAAAAAACCCCGTGCACCGCCTTTTCCTGAAATACACCGCCTTTTTTTGGTGATTTTTATCCGCCTAAAAAAAAATGATAAAAATAATTGGGTACTGGGATAATTTTTCGGAAGCTTTGAACTATTTTTCCACATATTTAAATTATAAAAAAATCAATTTTGAAAATGAAAAAAATAAAAAAAAATTCAAATGTTTTTCACACTTCCAAAAAAAAATTCAAATGTTTTTCAGACGTCAAAAAAAGTTTTTTTTTTAAAAAAGAAAAAGCTGTTCATGATCAGATACATACAGAAATTGTTTTGGTAAATTTTTTTTTGCTGTTTTGTTTTTGTTTTCAAATTTCACTAAAATAAAAAATAAAAAATCATAGAAAATAGTATGATACTCAAATAATCATTAAAAAATCATTAAAAAATCAAAAAAACTTAATTATCATTATACTTCTATTACAAAATTATTTTTTCTTGTTGCCCACCTATTTGGAAACAGCTTTTGATATATCAATATGTTCTTATGAATTTGTTCTTTCCAAGGTTTTGCAATCTCTTTGGCATGATGTTTCCAAAAAGCATCCAGATTGGGAAAAGGCCAATTTTCTGCTGTTGATTTAAACTTGAAGTGGGCCACATGATGATATTCAGAAATAAATAATAAAAAAATAGGAATGTTTTCATTGGGTGGATAACTGAGGGGAAGGTAAGTGCAGGATCCTTCTTTTGCAAACACTACCACAGGCCGTTTATATGTGTCTGCTAATAAGTAGCCATGTGTGGGGAACTCCATCCAGCATTTGACAGCCCATGGTCCAGAAGAATGATCTAATCTAAACCTAAGTGATTTCAAAGTCTTACCAAAAAGATTGTCCAGTAAATTTGTGTTTTGAAAAGTTGAATCCACGTTGTCCAGCTCCTTCATCATTTCCTTTCTAATATTTACCCATTCATCAGGAGACCTCCCCAAAGACAAAGCAGCTGACCT
>JNCO01008901.1:0-11104 GCA_000785685.1 Uromyces viciae-fabae
AGGGATTGTTTATAATGGCACATTTTTTTTGAGTTTTTTTCGAGATTTTTTTTTATTAGATTTGCCACTATTTTCGAACAGAAAAGTAGTGGCAAATCTAACCAAAAAAAACTCAAAAAAAAACTCGAAAACCATTTATAATTGGCGCCTAAATATTTTTACAAAAAGCCTTCTGTTTGTTTATTTCTACTTTATTTATTTCTACTTTTTAGTTTTATCATCTTGTATTTGCTTTCTTTTTCCTTATTTATCTTTTGCCGAATAATGCAAAATTTTATTTGTATATTTCCTTCGTCATCTCACTTTATGTTCCCAATTCTTGTTTTTATTGTCTTTATTTTCTATTTTCTTATCACAACTTATATCTCTTCACTAATTAGATTTATTTTATGTATTTTATTCCATATCTTATACCGTATTTTTCTACATATTTTTACTTTTTTATTTTTTTTATTTTTTTTATTTTTACGTTTTCCTATGACAAAGCGGGCCTTTGGAAAATTTTGTACAGGCTTGTATTGGCACCAGGTGCAAAAATCAAAGATTAGGCTGACCGTTGAGTTTGTTCTTCTTTATCCTGAAATTCAGATTGTCCAAAAACAACCGACTTTTAACAAAAAAAAAAAAAGAATGAGAACAAGCCAGTACCACGACGCTGGTCCGAGTTGGCAGCGTTTTGGTACAGATGTTCCATTTTTTGCACCAGAAAAGCCAGTCCTCACCTAAAAGCTTTAGTTCACAGCCTCTGCAGAGGGGTGGCTGTTTTTGGGTTCAAACAATGCCAGTATTCAATTCATTGAATCTCTGGGCAACTCTTTGTGTTAAACGATGGTGAATAATTGATGACACATGCATGATGGACTGATGTTTACATTTTTATTAGTTTTGAGTCTTGGCAGCCATTAGAATTTGAACCATCACCAAGTTATCTTAAGATGGCATGAAAGGATCGAGTAAATGCATCTCCTCTGCTGTATCCTTCATATTGCTTTCAATTATGTGTGCTAGTTGTGCTGCTGCTTCTGGAAGCTGTGTCATTTCATCGTCGCTACGGGATCTCTGGCTAATTCGTATTCTTTCATCCAAGTGTTCTTGGAGTAACAACTCTCTTAACTCGGATGAGGAAATGGGTGGCAATTCGAGTAAATCACAAAGCTCAATTTGTTCCAACAATTCCTTTTCAATGATCATCGATGTCTTGTCCAAGAAATTCTGACAAGTTTAAGTCCAATAAGCTAGAATCAAATTAAACAGTTCTTTAAAAAGATAGACTCACCGCCAGCGCCAAATTCAAGTATGCACTGGCGTCAGCACAACAGGTTATTTCTAATTCCCATGAATTCGGTTTCGCTTGTGGCTTCGTAAACTAAGCAATCCCAAAATTTCAGCTGGACATTGTCTGCTTCTTGTATTTGAACGGGAATGCTTACCCCTTGTAAGTCCTCTTTACTGAGCTCCGCTTTTTGATTGAGAAGGTGGCAGGAGAGCTTATAATCTTCCAAAAGGCGTTCGCGAATTCTAGAAAAATGTGGAAAAAAACTTGTGTAAGGGACGAGTTCGAATTCTAGCGCCTGAGAGAGACTGTTTTTCGCATTATCAATTATCTGATTTATTCGCGAAAACATTAACTTCCTAGAATGCAAATACAGAAACTCATATCAATATCATGAGATGGATCGTCGCTTAGTTGTGCGTCGACATCTATGTAAAAATTATGTCTCTTACATGATATGCGGCCGGAAACAAGGAGTCGCCTCACACTGCTTACTGATAATATTCTCAATTGCGGTTTGGAGCAAGCAAATAACTGATTCCATAGCATCAAACGCATGAGTTTTCCACGTCTTCATGGGTAAGTCCATCAGAGGAGTTTTGTGATGCAAACGGACGGGAATCTCTGGTGCTTCTGGATTCATGCTGTAGGAGAATTGCAGTATTTCTTGCTAAGTATATAAAAAAAAAAAAAAAAAAAAAAAAACCTTTGAAATTAGTAGATAGGCTCACCTTTCTAACTGATATCGCACCTCTCTCAGGTAGACCCTTGGCCTGCCAGAGAAGATATCAGTGTTCTCGGATTCTTTGAGCCTGTAAGTATCAGCGTATAGGTTCACATCAGAAAATTCAGCAATCTGCCTGAATGCTGCAATATCATCCTCCTGACTTGCTAAAGGAATGAACATTGGCATAGTGGCAAAAGCCCGACAGCCCAAGAGTTTGTAAATCGACTCGATTTCGCCATCAAGCATTTCGCCAGAAATCATGCTAGTCATTGAGTTCTTAATCTCTGAGGCACAAACGGAATGTGTATATAGAAAAGCTTCATTGATAGCGGTATCTTTGGCATTTTTTGAGAGTGGAATCGATTTATCAATTAGGTACAATTCAGAGACAAGTTCAAGAATTTTAGGCAAACTGAAATATTCGTGTAAAATATCAGGTCAAAACCAATTCATGATGTAAAAAGACATTGCAACGAACTACGGCACGTACGATTTCTCGAATAGTTGGCAGGAGAGATTCTCAAGGAACTTTTTCAGTTCCATGTCATTGAAAGACATATCAAACCTTGTTTCAGATATAAATGCACCATCGAGCGTGCCTACTTTCCATCTTGAGGCCTGGGTTCGAACCGAACGGCCGCTCGGCCACCATGCTGGATGAGGTGATTGCAATGTCGAATTTGATTTTCTCTCATCCCCGGAGCGAGCGTACAAGGCTTCCAAGCGAGACCGGATTTTAGCAGAGCGATTCCGCATTAACGCTGAGGATCCGACATGACCTTCGCAGAAAATACCTTTGATTTGAGTACACCAATCGATAAGTTGCCAAGTGACCAAATGCTATAATGAATCATTAAATATCAAAGGATGTGCGAACCTAGGGTTCGTTCGCCCAAAGGGTCTACTTGCTGAACCAAATAGAATGCAGGATGCACCTGAAGACGATCTGTATTGATGAATTAGAACTTGTAACTTCCCAAATCACTTCGACTAAATGAGAATCCAGGCGTACCTAATTGTTGAGTCAATAGTAAAATCCAACAGTTTGTCGCAAGATAACTCAGTGTGAGCTCTTGTAATTCACGACTCGAATGAATGGCGGTCAAACTCTGTGAAATCCAGTGAGAATTTTCAAATTAGGCGAAAGAATAGTACATTTTCTACAAGATAGTGATGGGACTCACTGGTAAAGTTATCAAGGTCAAATCCGCAATCAAATTTCCTTGAATTTCCAAACAGATCATACTATTCCTTAGAGGCCCGTTTCTCTGCCTCGTCTTTACAACGGAGTCAGTGTCATTCTCGAGAATGTTGCTATGAGTGGCAACATTTCGTTGGCCAAGTAGATAACTTTGGGCTTCGCGTATCAAGCCTTCAACCTTTGTGGGATCATTGATCAAATCTCCATAGGTAGTCTCTTCCAGATTTTCTGCTTGATTCCTGGTATTTTGCGACTTGTCATAGCGCCTAAGCTTGATGCGACATATCCAATCACCGTCGCGTATTTTATTCAATCGAAATTCAATTGCAGTCCTTTGTTCATATTCAAATTCAGGCGAAAGCTTGACCTACGAGACAAGCATTTACGAAAGGTTTGTTCCAGGGAGAGAATCTAAAATCAATCATTGCAAGGGAAATAGATTTGTCAAGACTTACCCCCGTCAGGCATTGTAACAGAGAAAAATTCTTCCCGAGTGTGCTCTGTGAAAAGAAGTGTTCTCAACATCGACTTTAACGGATGGATAGTTGCACCTGTAGCGAAGGAATCCTATACTCACTCCTAGTGCAACTATTTTTGGAAGTTCCAAGTCGAGATGACATCTGAGAGCGTGGAGGGATCGGCTCAACTTCAATAGATAACAAATTCGATCCACATGGCGAGCTTTCAATTCTGACAAATCGAACGACGGGCGTTCCAGTTTTTCTTTCCTTTCCCGAAAACGAAAAGGCATATTGGGCTTGCGAGGAGAACAAGAGCAAGAGTGAAATAGATGTAGCGACTTGAAAGATTTCCTTTCGCCATTCGCTGTTATACATTTCAAGGTCTCATGCTACTGCTCTGTCACGAGACCGTCAAAACGATTAAACGATAATGATCAGCGCGTCTACTGGTAATTTCTCACAATTGTCTCTTTATCTCATTTGGATTCAGCCCTGCCGGGTGGAAGTTGTTTTATAGTTTTGAATTAATTACATGACAAAGTGTATAAGATGAAATCAATTCAGCGTTCTTCTTTGGTTCTTAAGAAAAGAAAGTAATACACAATTTAAGATGTAAAAAACAACCAAAAAAAAAAATGTCAATATGTATCTATTATTATTATTATTATTAAGTTTTTTATATGGTTATTCTGGTGTATTCTAGGTTATATGGTCAAAAACAATCAAAAATATAAGTCAACATAATTAATATATATATTTGAATGTAAATTCAAAGTAAAAAAAATTGTTGTAAATAAATAAGATCGGTAGAGAGAAAGAGAGAGAAGAGAGCAAAGGACTGAGAAAAGCCAAAGATAATTGAATTTGATTTATTTATTGAAAAGAAAAGGATCAAGTCTTGTATCAAAGCAAAAAGATAGAAAGAAATTCAAATTTTAATGAAAGTGGTCAAGAGGATTTTTAAATGAGAAAGATCAAACAATAATACATTCTTCTTTGGCTTTTTTACTGTTAGTATTATCATTAAGATGCTCAATAGAATTAGAAACCATGGTATCTTTGAGTTTATTATTAGTGTTCTTGTTATTATTATTAGATTTATCGGCAGAAACTATTTGATGAATCATCATCATATCATCACCTTTGCCTTTATTATTCTGATTCAATAAATTTTCATTATTAGTTGCATTGTTACGATTCAATGCAACTGATAATCGTTTAGTATTCAACTTGTTATTTTTCTTGTTTTTTTGGTTTGTATTATCGATTGATGATATAGATAAATTGGCATCCATCTTCCCAATTACATTTTTTAATCGATCTTTTGCTCGCTTATCTCCATGCTCGGCAGCGCTTGCAAACCACTTCAAAGCTTCTGCTTCATTTCTAGTTGTGCCCACACCCACCTATAAGAATATACATATATCAATCTTCCCAGTATCCATTTCCGGTGCAACATGCGAGGGAGCGAAAAGAGATTCATATTCTGGCTTACCTCTGTGAAATATCCAACAGCGTATTCGGCTTTGGCTAATCCAGCTTCTGCTGCTTTTTTAGCCCATAAATATGCTTCTGTATCTGATTGTGGTAAAACTCCTGGAGATCCAACAAGGTACCATGCCGTCAAGGCAAAACATGCTTCCTTATGGTTTTGTTGAGCTGCAATATCTACACAATTTTCAAGAGTGTTGCTTCAGTTTAATTTGATGCTTTTCTCTTCTTTTTCTAAAAAGAAAAAGATAACAACTCAACTATAATAATGAATACTTAGAGCTGCGTCTTGAGGACAACCCATCCGACCATATTCGTAACATTCTCCTAGTTTATATGCACTTGGAGCGTAGCCCAATTCAGCAGCTCTAGCCAAAAGTTCTACGGCGTAATCGTAATCTACAAAGACGACATGCTCTAAGCCCCTCTCATGTAACAATGCAAGTTCGTGTAATGAATTTGGATGTGCTGAATCAGCCAACTATTGAATGTGAAAGAAAGTCAAACGGATTCAGTTTCTATCATTAGGTTGGGATTAGAAACAGGGCTTACTTCAGCGGCACGTTTAAGCCATTTAACGCCGTCTTTAGGTCGCCTGGAATTTCCCAAGTCGCCGTTCAAGTCGGCAAGACCCAGACGAAACATAGCAAGAGGATGCTGAGCAATTGCGGCTTTGCTGCAAAAAAGGAAAAAATAGGGAAGAAATCAAGGGGCTATTAAGAAAAGATCAAAGCTATAGATGAAGAGAATGAAGACTAACCGATAAAATTGAAGAGCTTTGTCTCTTTCCCTACGAGTACCCCAACCATGTTCACAGCATTGACCAGCACGATACATGGCCTCTACATGACCATGTTTAGCAGCAAGTACAAATAGTGGAAAAGCACGATCGTGATCTGGTTTAGATTTGGATACTTTCTTTGCCATTGAATTCGCAGTTTGTGAAATATCAGTTTGTAGTGTTCCTAAATTCAAACCGCCAGTTCCTATAGCTTTAGTATAGCAATCTGCTAGTAAAAACTGCGATTGTACATGTCCTCGATTGGCTAGCTTTTGTAACAAGAATATGGCTTCTTGTATTAATGATGCTTTCTCCTTTTCTCTTTCACTTTTTTTTTTTTTTTTTTTTTTTTTAAATTTAATTTTGATAAAGAATTGTACTTCTTTTTGCGGAAATAAAAAGTAATCACTAACTGATTATGAGATCCATTTGATGAGGACCTAGATGAAGGATCAAATGTAGATCTTCGTCTTTGAATATCCATAGGGTCAAGATGTCCATCCAAAGATCTTCTGTGTGGTATATATTATGTCGAGAAAATGTTAGAATGTAAATCCAAAATTTCAAGTAAAAGAAATTGATCGTACACATCTTCATCATCTTCTTGATTCATTTCTTTGACTAAATCCATTAAGAAACAACCAAATTCAAACATGACTTCAGGATCATTTGTCTTTTTGGCGTTTGCACGGTACAGTTCGAGAGCTAGAAAGAGGAAGAAAAAGACAAAAGGGAATATTAAGTTTTTGATGATATTGAGTTAATGAATCAATGAGATGAGATGGATGTACTTTGGGCATGATTAAGTAGTTTAGCATTTCTACCAGGTTTGAGATGAGAATGATCAAGTAGTGGAGGGTTGATAATGGGAAGATTATTGAATTGAGATAACGAGTCAATGTTTGAGTGAGGAAGTGGATTGATGGAAGGTGGTTGTGATGAAGAAGATGAAGATGATGATGACGAAGATGGTATTGGGGAATGAGATGGTGAAGACTGTAAGTTGTTTTGACCATAGAATGAGGAAGGACGAAGGATGATATTTTGGTTTGTTGTTGAATCGATTCCGAAAAATGAATCAGATCGTGTTCTGTTAATTGAAGATTGTTGTTGTTGTTGTTGTTGTTGTTGTTGTTGTTGTTGTTGTTGTTGATATTGTTGATGTTGTTGTTGTTTTTCTTGTTGTTGTTGTTTTTCTTGTTCTTTTTGATTGGTTTTTTGTTTTTCTATTATTTTTTGATTCATTTCTCCTAATTTTTTATTTTTTTTATTTTTATTTTTTTATTTTTTTGGTGAAGTTAATTTCCTTTTTATTTTGTTCTTTTTCTTTTATTTTTTTGATTTTCTCATCATCAACAACATTTAAATTGAACTCACAACACGAACCTCCTCCCAGTTGGTCTTAACTAACCCCAATCAATCAATTAATTCATGAAATAAAATGAATCAATGAATGAAATTGAAAATTACTATAACGACCAACACTTTACATCCCTGGGTTGTCCAATCACTTTAAGCAACCCCCTGAATGAAATCAAAAAAATCAATTAATCCTAATATCCGGTCCAGCCAACTTTCATTACGTACTCCTCCCCAACTAAAACAACCGAACTTGAACTTTCATTTTAAATAAATTAACTAACTAAATCTCATCTGGTCGATCAATTCTTTCATCACAAGTACAACACTTTGTACATTATTACCCCTTTCAATCTAATGTTATATTTACAACATTTCACTCCCAAATCCTGAGCTGGAGTTTGTATATAATAATTATTTATTGCCAAATTTGTATATGTTAATTATCCAGTTGGGTCCGGGCTTATTTCCACTGAAAAACGGATTTCCTTACACTTTAAATCTGCTCAAATCTTGGTTTTCCTTGCATAAATATAAAAAGAACTGGAGCGCTGGTTCAACCCAATAGTTATTTTTAACTCCCGAGTTAATTAATTTAATTTAATCGTGTGAAATAGTAAAGAAAAAAGAACTCGTTCTTTCTTTTCCAAAGATACATAGTTGAGACGGGGGTCATGGAAAAATAAGAGTAAGGTTTCCTTATTTAAGATTATATCATCGGTCAAAGGAGATGATGATCTGAATTTGATTGATCTTTAGACATGAGTGTTTGTCTGAGATAGAATGACCAAATAAAATACAAAATAACCTATTTTTTGGTATTTTATGAAGAAATAAAATTCCTGCTTATTCAAAATCTATTTATGTACTTGTTTATTTGATGACGTAATGATGATAACACAAGTAAGAACTAAGAACTCGCTGGACAGCTGGGTTGGGACAAGGTTGCCGTCCTGTTGGACCAAGGGAATGCCCCTCTCTTGGTCCAACAGCACCTGCAACGTTGGGGATTGGCTTCATTAAACGTTGGAACGGAGATGTTTCTTCCGTTCCAACGAGCCGTCGCCCAACCAAGCGAGCAAAGTTTTTTGCCTCGTTTTTGTAACTCACCTCAAATGAAAGAACCACTCAGTTTCTTTTTTTTTTTTTTTTTTTTTTTTTATTTGCTATAAAGTTGTATTATCGGTTTAGATAGTTTTGACTTGGATGAAAGTCTATTTTTACAATGAAAAAAAAAAAAGAATATTTGTCGTAAAGACTTAACAATGTGGAAAGGGAAAGATTTAAATTTATCCAATCGCTCCAGAAGAGCCCCACTCCTCTTCAGAAGTCATTTCTTTCAATTGGTTGCCTTTCTTTATCTTTCTGCGAGGTCCAGTTTTGCGACAATGAGCCTTCCATGCTGGATGTCCGTCAATCATGGCGGTAACAGCAGTTTGGGGTGGCATGTCATTGAATTGAATATCGGCCATACCTCTATGGTCTTTGTGTGAGAGCTGAGGTATTAACTTCCGAAGAAAACTAGTGCAACGCTATTGAATTTCTCTGAAGTCTCAATCAAATAAATGTGTATAACTTGTTTTAACTGAATATATTTCAATAATGATATTAGAGTGAAACCAAAATAACACCTTGCAGGAAAATCCCTTCATCATACCACTTACATATTTATATCTTGACGAAACACGAGATAAGGAAATAGAAAGAACAAAATGGAAAAAAGATAAAAGAAAATAAAAACTTCCTCTAAACAGAAATTACTAGAAATTTATGGAATCATTTAGAAATAATAAATATGAGAAACTAAAAACTTAACTTAAATCGTATCCTTACAGAAATTTCTAAAAAAAGAAAAATAATCAAATTTGTTACAAAATATGATCCACCTTATACTCCCCGCCCCTTATTACTATTTTTATTCTTACCCTTAAGGTCATATGATTTGTCTAAATAACGCTGAAAATTCCTTATGTAGGTATGCAAATAAACTGATATATGATCCTCCAAAACCCCCGTATCTTTACCTGGTGTTGAATTATGCCATCGTAAAAGATACTCTTTCCTCCCTTTAATTATCCGGGCATCTAATACCTGACTTAACTTTGACCAATCCACCACCTGGCCTTTTTCATAATAAGATTGTTTAACCCCTTCTAAAACTTTCCTCTTTTCAACAACATTTGGAGAATAATATCTAGTTATTAAAGCGACATTGAATACTGGATGCAATTTTGGGTATTCTCGAGAAATGTCCAACCTAACCGCATGAGCGCCTACCATCTCTGTAACCTTAAAAGGGCCAATATACCTATAATCCAATTTTGAATTCATCCGTCGAGTCTGTATAAACTTCCTGAGCAATAAAACTAAATCCCCCGGCTGATATTCTGCTGCAGGTTTTCTATGAGAATCATAATAAGAAGCTTGTCTTTGCCTTGCTTACAATAAACATTCCATTGCACGTTCCTGTATTTCCTGCAAATCTTCAACAAAATTATCTAAAATCTTTTTACCTGACTGTTCTGTTAGCACACTAAACTTTGGATGATAACCATTTAAAAAGAAAAATGGAGACACTCCCAATGAAGCAGAGTCAAGATTATTAATCAAAAATTCTGCAATATCTAACCAACGATCCCAATTATCTTGATAATAAGAACAAAAAAATCTTAAATAATCCTCCAAAACTTGATTCATTCTTTCTGTTTGACCATTGGTTTTAGGATTATATGTGGTAGAATATCCTGTGCAAATTTGTAAAGAATTCATAAGAGATTTCCAAAACTCATTAACAAACACTGAACCCCAATCAGAAATAATCTTTTCCGGTAATCCATGAAGTTTTAAAATATTCATCCTAAAAAGATCAGCCACTTTCTCCGCAGAATAAGTTTCTTTACACGGGATAAAATGAGTCATTTTTCTCAAAAGGTCAATTACCACCAAAATAGAATCAAACCCTCCTGAAGATGGAAGTTTAGTAATGAAATCCATCCCAATAATACTCCAAGGCTTCTCTGAAATAGGAATAGAATTTAAAGTGCCTTCTGCAGAATGTCTTTTAGCTTTAACCCTCTGACACAAATCACACACACTTACATATTTTATCACTTCCTTTCGTATACCTGGCCATGAAAAGAACAAGTAAGCAAAGATAGGGTACGTTGTGGTATTTATATTCCTGTTTGGTAGTATTGGCCAAGGTGGAGAGGTATGTGGAGCAGTGGAAGGCATCATGCAAGCTGATCAAAAGCTTTGGCAAGGTGGAAAGTATCTGCAAGGTAATAATCGCCTCAGGATATACCAAACGCGGAGGGAAAGTGGAAAGTACGGTTTGCGGGGGCTGAGGGGTGATGCGGATGAGGCAATCAGACGTGGGTTACTCAGGAAGGTGCTGCGGGGTAGATCAGTGCTAAGGGCTGCGGATCAGCAGTGAAAGGAGAGGGTCGTTCAACTGATAACGATCCAATCCGGTGGGCTGCGAGAAGTAGGGTGGTGTCGGTCGGCAGTAAGGGTTCCGGAAGTAAGGCGGATGTGGGATTGGTGATTGGGGCAAATGGCTGCCGAGACGGAAATTGTTGAATTTATGAGCCTTGATCTTTGAGGGAGAGAGAAAGAGAGAGAGACAACTTAAAAATAAGTTGGATTTGAGTCAGGATGGTCGAGATGACAATGTGAGTTGACTAAGTGATTTATTTCTAAGTCTCAATCTGAGATTTATCATGGCTGCCGAGACGGAAATTGTTGAATTTATGAGCCTTGATCTTTGAGGGAGAGAGAAAGAGAGAGAGACAACTTAAAAATAAGTTGG
>JNCO01008902.1:0-11103 GCA_000785685.1 Uromyces viciae-fabae
CGCTGATGCAACATACAGTGCAGGTGTATTTTTCACGATTGGGAAGATGCTCGGAGGCCTTTGCTCTGATCGAGCCTACACCCCCACATGAGGGGCAGTTCGCATGGTCATATAGCTTGCCACCTGCTGCGGCCGCAAGGAATTTCCGAATCCAGTTTGAGCATCCATTTAGGAGGACGCCGTCCCGAGTGGCTGGGGGGGCGTTCGCGGGGAATTTTCCGCCTCCGTACGGCGCTTGATCCACGATGTATTTAACCACAGATGAGTCGTCATTGGCCCGACGTGAGGTACCAAATCGGCCTTCCGTGAGTAGTAGGCTCGCAAGTATGGAGCTGAGGATGAACCGAGACTGCATGTTGTAGGCCGCTTCCCGATGTGTCACAGGTGGGGATTGAACTGAGGTGATGAGCTATACCAACGACAAGTTCCTTCACCAATTCGGCCGCCGTGAAGGGTACCATTAGACTGATCAAAGTATGCTACAAATTGTCAAAGTTGATACCCCGGGTCCCTCTCCAATTGACCTATTCATCATCTAAATTTTAACACTAATCCTTTTTTCTTGCTACAGAATTAGGTTCATCAAACCAGCTACTGCCTCATAGCACTTCAGATGGATAAAGCTTGTTCAACAGCTTTATACATTAACATTCATTCTTCTATTTATTAACATCCATCATCTTGAGATTATTTTTTCTTTAACACTTTTGAATCGGATCGACAGATCTCATGGTTTGCATTCATAGAGTCTAAATTGAAATTGCACTTCGCATTCTACTTTAAAGAACCACACACAATACTTACTTAAGTTTTCCAAAACAAATCCCAACCAAATTCATGGAGTCTGTACAGTATGTAGGCTTCAGATCTCAAGCAGTCAAGAATTTTCTTCCAGCCTTTTTTCTTTCTTTTTTTTTTTTTCCAGCTAATCTTCGGAACTTCAATACATAAACATGGCCTTATATAATTCCATAAGTCCATAGCCATAGGGTTAGAGCTTATGTACAAAGAACAATTCATAATGACATAAATAATTAGATTCTGAACAGAAAGAAAAGCCATTTTTTTTTACTAAATATTTATATCTTGCTTATATTATGTGCAGATTTTCTGAAAAAAAAAAAAAAACCCAAGTAGGTTGTTAAGAAAATAAAAACACAATTCATCTGAGTTAATCAAAATGAAAGAAATAAAACTTACCTAGATGTTTGGCAGTAGGTGCAACTAATGGAGTATTGTTTGAAAAAAATAAAAACACCCATGGGTAGGGATTTGTCAAGATGCGTGGGCTAGCTTAACACAAGCCCATTGTTTTGGGGGGGCACATGTATTCCTTGCAAAGAAAGCCTCAAAAGAGGGGCCTGCACATTATCCTTGTTTCTTTTCCTGAGAGGTTTTGCAAAAAAGAGTCAGAAAAATATTTTAAAATGCTTTTTTTTTTGGCTGATGTTGTCTTGCAGAGTACTAAGGTGTTCCAAGAGAGAAGCATAACCAGGCCTCAAGAGCTTTTTATCTTTTCCACCCGGTTGAATCTTTCTTTATATTTTTAAGACAAGTTTTGATTTATCTTCTTAAGCTCTTTGATCTTAAGGATGATTTTTTGATGAAATTTTGAATAAAGAATTACTAATTTATTTTTTGAGATTTTTATATTTTTCTTTAAGAGAAAAAAAAAAGAAAGGAAAGAGGGGTAATCAAGAAGAAGGGACAAGTGAATCTCACTTGGAAAGACTCAAGAGGATACACAGAGATAAAAGAATATAATAGCCAATGATCTTTTTATTTCTCTAACTCATCAGTTTTTATTGAACAGGGAAAATAACAAAACTCCTGGCAATTTTCCAAGGGGCCTAAAATGGGTGCAACAACTAGAGATCCCCCAGAAAGATCCAGAGGGGTCCTTTGATAGGACAGAAAAAAATATAAAAGAAAAGAATAAGGAGAGAAAAAAACAACAAGACAATTTATAATACTTTATTTGAAAAAAATTGAACATTTAGATTCTAACACCCCAGACTGTGGGTTTGTTAGGTCCACTGACATTATTCTTGAGTCTTTAAGATAATGAAACAAAATATGAACAACATTATAAATATCTTCAAAAATAATAAAAGTTAACAAACTCAATACTGAGAGTTGGAAAGTTTAATTGTAAGACTTTATTTGGGGATCTGGTTGACTAGTTATGATTTAAGACACTGAGTTGGCTGAATGTGATTTGATTAGATTGAGATGGCAAAATGTGAGAAAAAGAAAGTCAAGATCTCACCAATAGCAATAAAGTTAATTTGATTGAATAGACAATAGAAAATTTGATAAAAGTAAAGAAAATATTAATAAAATGAAAATGAAAATGAAAATGAAAAATGAAAATAAAAAATGAAAATGAAAAATGAAAATAAAAAATGAAAATAAAAAATGAAAATGAAAAATGAAAATAAAAAATGAAAATGAAAATGAAAAGAAATAGAAATGTATTTTTAGGTTTTTGATTTGAGTTGAGAATGAAAATAAAAAATGAAAATGAAAATGAAAAGAAATAGAAATGTATTTTTAGGTTTTTGATTTGAGTTGAGAGTGTTAAAGTTTGTTTGAGATTGATTTGAATTAATTGATTTAGACTTTGAATTAAGAGTAATAATATATTTCAAATATTTTATTTTGAGCCATGTATGAGATCAAATCTGAGGAGCAAAAAAAAAAAGTGAAATAGGATTGAAAATTTCTTGAGTAATTTAATTCAATATTTTACAGGCCTAACTGGTACCCCAGCCATGACCAGCTCCTCTGAATCAAAAAATTTGAACATCAAAAAGTGAGATATATTTACTTCAATTAGAGTTTCATTTAATTGAGTTGATTCAATATTCCAATGGATGAATTGAAGCAACTTGGAAAAAGTGATAATATCTTGCATGGGATGATTGGGTGATAGAACTAATGGTGCCACAATTTTTTGCATTTTTCTGCTACCATATTCATCTAGGTTTCAAGAAAATTAATGAAGATAAAATATGATTTAATAATTCAAAGATTGGAATATATTGAACTGGAAAATGAGTGCAACATAGCCATCAATGTGAATAGATTACAGGAAAATTTAACATTTGGGCAATTTCCTTCTTTTTTTTTTTTTTTTTTTCAGATTGAAAACACTTGTACTTTTTTTTTTTTGGTTTTATTTTGAAACAGAGTTGATTTGAGCTTACACAGGAGAGTCACTTTGGTTGAGTTTAATTTCTCATGGGTCAAAAAAAAAAAAAAAAAAAAAATCATTGACATTAATGACTGTTTGTGTTGTGTGGGGAAGATTTGTGTATGATTTAGAGTTGAGTGATAAAATCAGTGATCAAAGAGGATTCTTGTGTGTCCTTCAATGTGACTTCAAAATTAGCAGTAGCAAAACTCAAACTTCTGCAACCATTGTTACTCATTTGGAGATTCTTATAAGCTGTTTCTTTCTACTTGATATGATGAAGGGTGGACAGTTTCATGATCAATTTGCAATAAGAAGGTGTTATTTCAAAAAAAAAAAAAAAAAAAAAAAAAAAAAAAAAAAAGAGAAGAGAAGATTTTTGGAAAAGATAGGCTTCAACAGGAATCAAACCTGGGTAAGTGCTACTCTATGTTCCTGCTTAATCACTAACCTACCAAGTCATGAGTGAGAAGATCCAATTCTGAAAAATATTGCAACTCTATAACAATCTTTGGATCCTTCTTCACCAAAGTAAAATCAACAGTTTTATTTTTTTTTTAGAGTTATTATTTTGGTCAACTACAAAGAAAAAAAAAGTATAAGATTTATTAAGATTAAATTATTTCTGTGTGGATTTCAGAAAATTTAGTACTGTGTTAAATGGTAACATACCAGTAAAAATTACTGTATCATTCTTGAACCTGAGAAAAGATAATAATAAGTTCTGTGTTTTTTGTTGTCATGGATAAGATCAATGAAATCTT
Organism: Uromyces viciae-fabae; assembly: GCA_000785685.1. Classification (NCBI taxonomy): domain Eukaryota; kingdom Fungi; phylum Basidiomycota; class Pucciniomycetes; order Pucciniales; family Pucciniaceae; genus Uromyces; species Uromyces viciae-fabae. Next base: position 3,961 of record JNCO01008902.1, read on the forward strand.
GTTTGAAATCATCCAGATTGGCTTGCATGATTTTCCACTTGTAGTAAAACTTATCTGGATAAGCATGGAACTTCTTAACTCAATAAAGATTGGATTTTGAAAGTGGTTGTTTGCACAATTGAGTTGGAGAGACCAAAGTGATTGGTATATGAAAAACAAAAAAAATAATAATAATGTTAATTGGAATTCTATTATCTTGTGATTATGCTGGTGTAAAAATTTGGCTTGGTTGAGAGCATGTATCATGATGACTAGCTACCCAGTGAGAAGAAAGGTGTGATAAAAAAAAAAAAAATTGAGGTCCCAGTAGACAGTGGAGGTTCAAGTGATGTATCTAAATGTGAATTCTGTCCATGAAGTCCAATGCCTTAAGGATATGTGTTGGTAGTTTTATTGTTCAATAAGGGGGGGGGAGAAGTTCAATCAAAAAAGATGGGGGACATGTCTATCACAAGAAGGAGTAACTGGGTGATGGATCCATTCTTCTGTTTCTGCTTAAGTTGTGGAGGACAAGTTGCCCATATTAATTTTTTTTTTCTATACAAAAGGAAGAAATTAAGTCAGTTAATGCTGATGAAATAATAAAACATGAACAAATTTGAATTTAACTGGCTTGATATTTGGTTGATCATCAAGTTTTTCCTTATTTTCTTCATTATTTTTTTTTCTTTCTTTAATTGATTACTTGATGGGGTGTGGGTAATTAATAACTGATAACCCTTCACATTCACCTCATGACTCAAAGCATAAATTCCTTTTCTAGATTAAGGGATTACTTCATGTCACTTAAAAATTCAGAGTTAATATGATATAGTCATACTCAAAGGATACTCTGATTTATTAAGAGCTTTGATTTTTTAATTATTTTAGAATCTTGTTAATCTAATTTAATCTTGTCAAAAGGGGTAAATCTCAAAACCAAAAAAAAAACACCCCATTTTCATAATTATCTAATGAAAAAAAAAAAAAAAAAAAAAAACAAAAAAAATCATAATGATGATAATCTAGATTTTTTTACTTAAATAAAAAAAAAAATATATATACAGATAAAATTTAAATGGAAAAAAAAAGGTAAGAGTTTACAAATCACGTGATTGGAGACAAGTAAGAATCGAGTATCAAATTTTAAGCTTTCCATGATTTTTTGATTAACTCAGAAATACCTATGAAAAAATATCAAGAAGAAAAGTGAGCAGTAAAAAATAAAAAAAACATGAAGAAAACACAAGGGAGCTAAGAAAGGAGGGTTAACTGACCGATATCATGGGTATTGAATTGATAAAGTCCGACTAAAACTCCACAAGTTACAGCACGTAAGGTCCAACTAGCAATAGGACCAATAATAGGAAATTTACGTTTATGAACATAATCGACTAAAACTTGATCAAATCCCTAATAATAATAATAATAATAATTCAAAAAAATTAAAAAAAAAAAGAGAGAAAGAATCAATACAAAGGTTTTTGATTTATAAAATAAATAAATAAAATTGAAATGATTTTTTTTTGAAAAAAAAAAAAAGGATACTTTACCATATGAGAATGAGCGACTATGAATACACCAAGGACTCCATCGAGTAATGGATTTGCGCTAGATATAGCGGTAGCGGCAGAAAGAGGAACCAAAGCAGCAGCAACAGATCTTTCAAAAGTCCAATGAATTGAACCCTGGGCTTTACTTGGTGGTGGAAAAGTAGTAGGATCATTTATAGTACCCTTAACATATGCTATATATAAATATTTTAATAAAACAAATTAAGTTAAAAAAAAAAAAGGATTTCATATATTTTATTTGATTAGGTGTTTTTAATAAAAGAAATCGTGTTTTTTTTTTTAAAAAAAAAAAAAAAAAAAATTACTTACGTGTATTTATATTTGGATTTGACTTGATAATAGGAGATGGAATATATAAAGAAGTTGAAGCTAATAAAAAAAAAAATAAAAAAATAAAAAAAGCGAAATGAATTGAATGGGAATGAATTAATTTTGAATTTCCGAATGTAAAATCAAGTAAAGTGATGACTTACAAGTAGAAAATTTATTTTTTTGAAGCAAGATTGGAAGTCTTTTATTGAGTTGAAATATGTTTCGGTTAATTGGTGTGAGTCGGTTTACAGTAGACATTTTTTAATAAATTTTTATTCGATCAAAAATTTAATTTAATTTTTTTGTTTATTTTTTATTTTATTTTTTTATTTTTTTATTTTTTTGTTTTTTTCGCGGTCGAATTCGGGTAGGGGTTGATCTGTCACATGAAGTTACTTGGGCTCTGTCACTCACTCGCTTGACGTCACTTGACGACTTCTATTTCAACGATATGTAAGACAAAAAGAAAAAAATTCAACCAACTGAGCTTGAAAGACCTTTCTCCTGCTCAACCTATTATGCACAATGATCAAGAATTTTCTCATGCTCAACCACTTAATTTGTTGTGGACCAGCAAGCCACCTGCAAATTCCATCTTGTTTCCCACTAGTGTTGAATTCTGTAAAAATTACAGAACTAAAGGAAGTTTTTATTACTTTTAGTTGATACATTCTTTTTATATTTTAATACAAATTATTTATTTTTAATAAAAAATCAAAAGAAAAGAATGATGAAAGTATAAATGAAATTATTATTTAACTAAATGCAAAATTGGTATGTATTGCCAAAGTTATAATAATTAATAATTAATATTTAATAAGAAAAAAAAAAAAAAAAATATGAATGTAAACAATTTATCAGTCAGAATAAAAATAAAAAAGATTGAAATTTGTTAAATCTTTTTTTTTTTTTTTTTTTTTTTTTTTTTTTTGAAAAGATTTTTTGTTTTTCTCAAACTGAACAAATTATTTCTTTGTTAATTCAAAACACTCAAAAGTCTGACTTGTTAAAAAAAAAAAAAAAATGAATTATTAAATTTTCAGTTGATTTAAATAGTCTAAAAAATTCTCAATGTAGTATTAATTTTTTCTCTCCATTAATTTCTGGCAATTATTATTTTTTTTCTCTTGTCCTATTTGATGCCCCCTCAGGATCTTTTTTTGGTGAGCTTTCAAGTCTTGTGGACAAATTTTAAGTTCCCTTTGAAAATTCTCAAAAGGGTTTAATCCTCAATTATCTTGTCTATGTATAAAAAGAGAGAGAAAGAGAGAGATTAAAGAAATGAAAAACTCATTGACTCAACTATTTTTTTTTTTTTTTTTTCATTGTTTACCCCTTAAGTCCTTAAAAATGAGCTTCACTTGTCCTTTTCTTCCCAAAAAAATTATCTTAAATTTTCTTATATATATATTTATATAATTTTTGTTTTTTTGTTTTTTTAAAAAAAAAAAAAAAAATTATTATTTAACTTTTTATAATTTCATTAAATTTCCTCAAATATTAAGATACTCAAGAAAAAAATATGTTCCCATATATCTTGTCATTTCTTTCTCAAGTCAATCTGTTTTTTAATTTTAAAAATATAAAACCATTAATATTAGCCCTCCTCATTTATTCAACCTTGATGCAGTATTGATTTAGTAACTCCTGTGTCTCAAAGAGTGGGCACAATGTTTTTATTTTTATTTTTGGTCAACTTTCCTTTTCTGATTATTATAATTGAAATTAAAAAATTAAAATATTTTCATTCTTTTTCCTTTTTTTTTTTTTCCTTTATTTTTTTTGATCATATATATATATTTAAATCTATAATCTCTGATACAATGTATAATGTACATACAAAAACAAAAAAGGAAGAAGCAGAAGACAAAGAAATCCGAGTCCATGATAAACTGCTCAAAAATTCCTTGCGGTATTCGCTGGTGCTTCGTACCCCGTGTCTCCGGTGTCATCCCCGGTGCTAAAAAAAAGCCGAAAAGCCTAACCCATGGCACCGTTTCCGATGGGGCGTAAATCCTCGCCACCCCTAGTTTGAGTTTATATATCACCCGTTGTTTAAGATTTGAATGTACCGCTTGAATGAAATGGGATAATGTTTTTTTTTCTTTCTCATTTTTTTTTTTTACTCTTGTATAAATAAATAAATAAATAAATAAATTGTCTTATTTGAGGAGACGAGTGTGAATACAATACACAGCATTTTTTTGTGGCGGTGATGTATTTACTTATTGTGGCTGTGGGTTTTTTGTATTTATGTATTGGACTTTTCTTTTTTTTTTTTTTTTTCGGTGGATTCACCCGCCGGTTAATGATTCAATGTACAATATACCCGAATGATAAGTTCGGGTGAAGGGTGAATTTAAATTTGAGTACATAGTTTATTATTTATGAGGTGGTGGGAAAATAACAATTCAACAACTGAAAAGGAAATGGACAAACGCTAGAAATTAAAAAAACTTGTAAAAAAATAAAAAATAAAAAAAATAAAACAAATGTAAATAAATTTAATTATTTTTATTTTTTTTGATTGTTATTTTTTTAAAAGAAAAAAAAGAAAAAGAAAAAAAAAAAATGAATTTCTTTCAAAATCAATCTACCCTTTCACTTTCTCATTCTCTTCAACAACAAAACGGTCAACAACAAAATAATAATAATAATAATAATAATCCATATAGAAATCCACTAAACTCAAGATTTACACTGAGTTTTAATAACTTGATTAGTAGAACAAGTAGAACGAACAACTTGGTGAGTAACAACAACTCAAACCAAAATACTACTACTACTACAACAACAACAACAACACAAAAAACTAGTTATTTTCCTAGTTTACATCGAAATAATACTTCAACACAATTCAATCAAACTAACACCTCCCCAACAACATCAACCTCACAAGAAACTCCTTATTTTCCTGGTTTACATCGAAATAACAATTCAACACAATTCAATCAAACTAACACCTCCCCAACAACATCAACCTCACAAAAAACTCCTTATTTTCCTGGTTTACATCGAAATAATACTTTTACCATGCACAACTCATCAAACACTACATCAACTTCTCAAAAAACACCCTACTTTCCTGGTTTACGTAGAATACAATCACGAAAGAAAGATAAAGAATCAACTTCAAACGAACAAAGTACATCAAATTCAAATCCAACTCCACCACTACCTACCATACATCAAAATCAATCAAATCAACAACAACAAATTAGATCAATCACTCAACCTCCTCCTATACCTAGAGTAATTCGATCAACAACTGAAAGATTAAGAAATCATAACAACTCACCAGAAATAATAAATCAATCAAATAATTCAAATCAATCTTCTCATCAAAATAAATCTAATCAACAAACATTAAACGAAAATCCTCAAATTATTAACTCTACTAATAATAATGAAACTTTTTCAATTAGATTAGTACCACATCTCGATGCAACTCGATCACTTCACTTTGAACCAATCGAACGTAACCTTACCCCTTCATCTTCACTAAAATTAGGTAGATTCACAGATCGTGGTATCCCTCAATCTAATTCAGATACTCGAATTGCTTTTAAATCTAAAGTAGTATCTAGAGGTCATGCCGATATCTTTACAGATAATACTGGTGCCTTTTTCATTAAAGATACAAAATCATCATCTGGTACATTTTTAAATCATATTAGATTGTCTGCTCCCGGTGGTGAATCTAGACCTTTCCCTCTTAGGGATGGTGATGTATTACAATTAGGTGTTGATTATCAAGGTGGTACTGAAGAGATTTATAGATGCGTTAAAATGAGAGTTGAACTCAATAGAGCTTGGCAACGCTCCGCGAACGTTTTTAAGTAAGTTGTCTCTTCTCGATCATCACACTTTAATTTGATATCTAAAAAAAAAACTAATTCATCATGATTTCAGTCAACAAGCTTTAGCTCAACTTCGTTCCCTCGGTGCTAAAGGTTCTAAACCTAACACATCGAACGATGTTGTTCAAAATCAATCAATCACTACTTCAGCTCCAATTGAAACTGAACCTATAAAACCAGTCTCAGATTGTTGCATCTGTTTATTTGGAGTGACAGTTTGTCAAGCATTATTCATAGCCCCATGTTCACATACCTATCATTATAAATGCATTAGACCACTTTTACAAATGCATCATCCTGGTTTCAGTTGTCCTCTTTGTAGAACTTTTGCTGATTTAGAAGCCGATGTTGAAACTGAAGAAATTCTTACACCTTCTTCCAAAAAACATACATCCATTCAACCTCCAATTTCTAACCAAAATATTTCTACAGTTTATCAAGATAGTTCAATTCCTATTCCTAACCATCCAGTTTCTCCCGCAGATCGATCCACTTTTTTTATTCCTAATCCTCCTACTACTCATCTTTCCCAACCTTCTTCTCCCTCTGGTATAGTCCTAGAGGAAGAGTTAGAATCAATTCAAAATGTTGATCATCAAGATTCCTTCCCGATGACAAGTGAAGATGATATAAATTTAGGAGATGGAACCATTAGTATTCCAACAGGAATAACAACAAACGATCAAATGGAAACAACACCAAATTTACCCATTGGAGCTAATAGTATAATTGAAATTCATCAAAATCATCAAAACAATTCATCCAATTCAGGAATAATGATTGTAAATAATCAACCTATGATGATGGGATTAGTAATAGAAGAAGCTGAAGATCAAATTCAATCTTCTTCTTCTTCTTCTGATCATCAAGATTTATTATTATTAAATAATTTAAATAATAAATCTAGAAATTCTATTCCTTCTGATGATGATGATGGTTCTTTTCATGATCAATTTTCTCCTACTAATACTAATATTAATCATCTTAATCATAATCATAATCAATTAGTTGAAAAATCAAAAACTTCTGATTTACCTTTACCTATTAATCCGTTACTCTTATCTGATACTCATTCTATTTATCATCACAATACTCATCAAAATAATAATAATAATAATAATAATAATGATAAAAACCTTGATCAGTATGTCTTTTTTTTTTTTTTTTTTTTTTTTTTTGGGTTTATTCTTATTTTTATTTTTTACTTATTTATTTATTTATATATATAGAATGAATTAATCATCTAGTCTTAGTATTGATCTTAATATCCATAATGAAAAATCAATTATTATCTTTTTTTTTAAAAAAAAATCAAAAAATAAAATAAGAAATAAGAAATTCAATTTTAGATTATTTTTTTATTTTTATTCATTGTTAATGTTGATTTGAATGTGTGTTTTTTTTTTTTTTTTTAGATG
>JNCO01008903.1:0-11102 GCA_000785685.1 Uromyces viciae-fabae
ACGAACGAGACCTTCTCCTGCTAAATAGTCCAGCTGGCTATGGCTGGCTGCTGACTTCTTAGAGGGACTATCAACTTTTAGTTGATGGAAGTTGGAGGCAATAACAGGTCTGTGATGCCCTTAGATGTTCTGGGCCGCACGCGCGCTACACTGACCAAGCCAGCGAGTATATCACCTTATCTGAAAAGATTGGGTAATCTTGTGAAACTTGGTCGTGATGGGGATAGAGCATTGCAATTATTGCTCTTCAACGAGGAATACCTAGTTTATTGTTCATTTTCATGTTTAAAGTGATAGGACTGTCTAGACAGAGTCTTTTTAAATTCTGTTTTGTTGGGACTGATACTTTTCAGTTCTCCTTACAGAACATATTAATTATTTTTAATTCTTTTCAACATGTCATGCTAAAATATAGAATAAAAATAAGTGTTTATAAAAAACTTAGAGGAACTTAAGACCTCACAAACAAGTGCTATTATAGCAGAATTTGCCCCTACTTGATATCATTCAGAGCTCATTCTACCTTTCACACTTACCATCTGGTTATAAGGCAAAGCGATATAACTCCAACAAATCAAACTGCAAAAATAATTAAAGGGCAACTCACAAATTCATGCTCAAAAAATATGGTTACCTTTACAGGCCCAAACAACTCACTCTCATAGTCTCAAAAAAGAAAGTTAATTATATAAAAATGTTCATTAGATTAATTTTGACTATTGTAGAAGAGAAGGAGGCAAAAAAACAGAAACAAGATCTATTATAAAAATAAAAGGGAAATCTATATTTGAAAGGAATATTAAAAATGACTAGTTATGCTTTTTCAGTTTCTTTGTTGAGGGAGTGGGGAGACTGGCCGTTCCTCTCTATTTTTGGCAGCCCTGCTTTTGGGCGGAAGACTAGTAGATGATTTGTCCTTATGGGACTTTTTACTACTACCAACAGGTTCGACAATACATCTTCTTCACCTGTTGGGGGAGGGACGACTGCAACCGTTTTAGTTCTAATGGCTGCCATATTCTTCTAAAGAATCTTTATAACTTTGCCATAGGGGCAATCATCCCTCAAATGGCCTCAGCTCCACAATATTCACATCCTGGTTTCAAAACCACCTTCAAGTCACAATCCTTCCACCCAACTGTAAAGCTTCTAGTACTAATACTATTCAAATACCTTCCAAAAGATGGACCTTCAGGAATGTTCAAAACTGTAATTGTGAAGTTGCCAGTTCTGACAACATGTTTGTGGAACTGTACCCCTTCAGGAACAGCTTTGTCGACACAAAGGTGTGAATCAACCTCATCTAAGTTGAGAGCAAATAGAAGAGGATTTTAGTTTCTGGCAACAATACCTTGATTAAGTCTTTATTTTTGAATTAAATTCATAATAACTTACCAGAATAGTCGTAGGTCTGCAATTTAGCTCCTAACAACTCAGTTGCCATTGGGAAGGGACTCGCCCCAAAATTGGGGAGTTGTAGCTGAAACAAGAATTGCCTCTCCGTCAAAGTCTGAACTTCTGTGTAGTTCCTAGGAATAATATTCCAGATGAATAGGAACAGGTCACCTACTTTTATTCAAAAAAAGTGAGTAACAAGTGCAATCAAGTTTTGAAGACAGTCACAAAGGCAAAAAAGAAAGTCTAACCTTGGGGATTCCAGAATATCCCTTTATTCTCAGACCAGTAAGTTGGGAGCTTATTGACATCGGCCGTTCAAATTTGAAGATTCTATTGATTTGCCCAACCCGCTTTGTGTAACTGATGTTGCATCAAAATCGGAAGAATTTCACGTTTTTGCAAAGCATCGAAGAGTGCCAACCCAGCATTTTCCAAGACTCTCGACCTAGGTCCAAACACCCTGACCGTTATAAGGAAATAGTTTTGTTGATGTTGGAGTTTTCTGGACATGATATTTGTGTCCCTCCGCCAAATTTCATTCCTATATCGATCAATAGGAGAGCCTATTTGAACCAGAATTTCCCTCAATTTATCCCATTCGTAAAGGGAGTGAGTAGGAGCGGACATGGTAGAATCACCTTCTAATGGTGCAGACATGAATAGAATGAGGACAATGAGAAAGAGTAATGGAAAACACTGATTTTTGAGTAGTTGATGTAAGATTATTTTTTAGAGTGGTGTAGTAACAGTGACAATACAAAAATAAAAATGGTTTCGGTAATGGAGAGTGGTTGGGTACAAGATTTACGTAGGGAATGATTTCTTCCCTTCATACTAAGCATAGAACAGAAATTTTGTCTGGCTTTTTCACATCTTGATCCAAGCTGTTGAGAATTGATTTAATTCAACGTAACACTCAACCTTACCTCACCTACTCAACTCTCCAGCATAGGGTGAGAAGAGGCATCTAACTAAACAGTGTCTTTTTATTCCTTTTACTTTGTAGTTTAACTTACATTTCTTAAAAATAAAGGACTCATATCATATATTTGGCTAATTAGTTAATTACTCCCTATAAGATATTTTAAAATAAACAATGTTCTGGGATAAGGAGTGTTCCCATGTTTTTATGTGGAAGACTCTTTGGCATTTTTCAGCCCTCATTAGTCAGCCAGAAATATGTAGCAAATAGTTTCAATTCTAGTTTTTACAAAATTTAGACTTACTAGTAAGAATAAACCTCAAAATTTCATGGAAGTCTGTGATCTTTAGAAATTTTAGGTTGTGTTCACTTTGGGAATTACCACAATGAATGTTTTAATAATTTCAAGAGTGCCTTTCATACCTTTTCAAGGCAACACTAATAGAGAGATAGTTTCATTACATCAATTTTACAGTGACTAATAGCAAGTTCCGTCTAAGTACTAATACAACCATGAGTATAGGTATATGGCTAGGTGATATAGAGATACAAGGAAGTATCAATGTAAGAAAAAATATTACAAAAGGATTTGTTCTTGAGTGTATATGTCTACTTCTCAAAGGCCCGTTCAATTCATTCTATATCAATTTGTTGATAAGGACTATCCAGGGACGCCAACTAGGAGGCAGAGCCTTTTAGAGCAATAACAAATTAATGCCAACAACAGAGCAATGCGCTATAAAATAGATTTAACATAGCTCATGGAGGAAGTACCCTTTGATTGTGTAAAGAGGTATTAATAGTAGTTCAAAAAACTTTATTTATTAGATACATTTACACACCACACTAACTATAACTAGTTATAGCTAACAGATTGGGAATCAGGTGTGCAAGGTGATCATAATAAGGTTTTAGGCTTAGAAAGGGTGGGAACCCTTACTTCAGGGGTGTTAATTATTTCTACTAGCCCTGAAGTAAACCTCCAATGGTGGACGGCAAGGTCGTGGTGTTTCATTGTTATAATCCCCCTTAGCGAAATAGGAAGCAAGAATCATGTACTAGACATGTTTCTTTCTTCCTTTTTTACTACCCTCGATTCCCCGAACCCTTTAGACACTTTATCCTCACGTCCACTAGTATCCCACAATCCGACACCCTTAACCAACAACAACACAAAACAAAATTCCCCCTTCACCAAGTCACTGTTTAACCTCTAGTCAGAGAGGAATGATGAAACACCAGCAACCAACCACCGCCCCCCCCAGTTCCTACCTCAGTAAAGAGGGATTGGAATAGAAGGGGACCAAAGAACCAAGGGATACAGTTTGGTAAAATAACCTAACCATAAAGGAAAGGCAAAAAAAAGAGAGGGTAATAACTACCCTCAGAGACAACCACAAAGTGTTGCCCCCAAAAAAATCCTACTTGAGATTCCCTGTATTAATTTACTACTTGAGCATCCCCTGCGTAAACAATTCTACTACCCCCCAAATGTTGTATGTTTGTTCTGCGTTAGTCAATTTCATGAACCTAAGTCCAAACTCACTTTAACAATGCAGAGGATCTCAACGCCCTAAGGAGAGATGTTTAGTTCAGAGCTCTCCGAAATCCTCAAAAAGCATGTCAATCGGTAGTAGCGACGGGCGGTTTGTACAAAGGGCAGGGACGTAATCAACACATGCTGATGACATATGTTTACTAGCAATTCAAGAACACAAACGAACAGTATGTCAATATATACCTGGAGTTAGGGGATACAACTTATTTGAGCAACCCAGAGAGCCTGGATTTATGGGACACTGTTTATACGTGCACCAATCTCTAGCTTCTCACGAGATCAATACCTCCCGCAAACACATACTATATGTTAAAGTGTTTGGTTTAACAGGGGGTGATCCATGGCACATAATCTCAGTATATATGCCATCTGGTAGCTCACATGCAAAAGAACCGCCTGAAGCTTGGGTACACATAAAAGATACGCTTAAGCCTCTGTTAGCATCCGGACCTGAGCACAATATGACCATTCTTGGAGATATGAATGATGACACTGAGGCAGTCAATAAAATCATAAAGAGAACGTCAATCTGTGGATTTGGACTTAGCCTGTCATCTGATCCTAACTGTTCCTCAACCAGAAACTGTAATAATGGATCTGGAAGGTATATTAATCACTTTCTTAACTCACCACCATTGGCTGATAATATCAGCAAGGTGGAATTCAAGACCCAAACCTTTGGCATCAGTGACCATTGGCCTGTTATAATGTCTCTGCAAAACATTAAAAACAAAAGCACTTCTCCGACGCCCCCAAGTAAAGCATGGAATAGGAAGTTGCTGAACAGCCATGGGCTTGAGCTGGCACTGTCAAAGCGCTGGGATGTGATGAATTTTGATAAAAACTGATAAACTAAAAAGCAGACTGAAAAATAAATGAAGAAAGAAGAAAGATTAAGAAAGACAAATAAAAATTAAGAAGAGATTATGAAGAAACAAACCACAGGTAATGTATCTTTTTAGTAAGAATGGACTTAAGAGAATGAAACAAACAGCAAGTGTATTAACACTAGACTAAATAACTTGAAGATAAATCCTTCTTGATTGATTTTAAACAGTGAGATACTAGTAATATCTTGAAGTGAAGAAACTTGAAGTTAGACAAAGTTAAAAATAACCATAGGAAACCAATTGATGCAATTACTTTACTAGTTTTATTCCCCTGAGATTGAAGTTGAAGAAATTCTTGATATTTCTGAAGTGTAACTTGAGAAGTTACAAGAGATGAATGGAGCAAGTGATTACAGCTCTAAGGGAAAAGTCTGTAATCAGAGTTGAAAAATCATGGGAGAAAAGAAGCCCCCTGGCTGGTAATCTTAGACCACAAAAAAAACTCAACAGCCCTCCTTGTTTGAAGACAAAAGAACTGTTAAACATTTGTCTTGAAGTTTCTTGACAGAGGCATGAGACGCAGCCTTAGTTAGAGCATCTTCTGTCATGTTTTCTGATGAGATGAGCCGGATTTCAATGATATTTTTATTACATTTTTCTCGAAGACTCTTTAACTTAATGTCAAGATGCTTTGTTTTAGAATTTGATCCATAATGCTTCAATTTCTCCAGAAGCCCTTTATTGTCAATGTGAAATAGAGTTGGAGCTAGCTTAATATTCCATAATTCTTCAATTAGGAAAATTAGCCACTGATTTTCCTGCTCTCCATCTGAGAGAGCGTTCATTTCTGATTCATTTGAGGACATGGTGATGTTTTTTTGTTGTTTACTGTTCCAGAGTATAGGACAAGCTTTCCAGAAAGCGATCGAACCGCTTTGAGACTGCAGTCTGCTCTCTTGATCTTCTGCCCATGTGGCGTTGGTGAAGAAGTCAATTTGATGGATAGAGAGATTTCTTTGAGGTTTCAGCATAAGTCCCATATCTCGAGTCCCCTTCAGATATTTCCAGCAATCGACGACCTCCTTCCAATGGCTCACACCAGGCTTTTGGTTGAATTGAGAGAGTATAGAAACAGTAGGAGCGAGATCAGGTCGAGTTCTACATGCAAGATATTTCAGCATGCCCGTAAATGATTGGTAATTGATGTTTAATTTCTGAAACTCAAGATTATCCTCATTGGATGCTGTATGCAGCTGAACGGCTGGAGTCATCGGAGTTTTGACTGGTCTACATTCTTCTAGACCAAGGATCTCCAGTCCTTTAGAGATAAGAGTATCTTGGTGCAACAAGATAGAGTCTGAATTGATGTTCAAATTCATTCCCAGTAAGGTGTTGGGGGAATGAGCCGTTGAGTTTGGAAAACGTTTTAAAAAAAAATCTTCAAATTCTCTTGTTTTTCCAACTACGATCATGTCATCAATGTGAAAAAAAATAAATGACTTCTTTTCCTTGTGAATGAAGAGGCACGCATTGGACACAGAGGCACAATAATTGATCTCTTCAAACCAGGATGTGAGTGTCTTGTACCAATTGCTTGGTGCCTGTTTGAGACCGTACAGGTATTTCACTAGTTTTGGATAGCTTGAATTTCTTTTTGATCCCTCCGGAGTGTGTATGTAAATTTCCTCTTCTAGTGGTGCAAATAAGAAGGCGCTCTTCACGTCAAATTGTTTAACTGGGAGGTTTTGATCAACAGCGAGGACCAGCAGTTCCAGGAGGGATGGGAATTTGCCGGTGGGCGCAAATGTCTCAAAGAAGTCCTCACTGTGGGTTTGTGGAAACCCTTTTATACATAATCAATCCTTGAGTTTGCTAGCAGAAGAGGTAGTAGCCGGTTTGGTTCTGAAAACCCAGTCAATCTTAGAGCCTTGGGAGGAGTTCCTTCATAGTCTTGCCAAACATCATGGGATTCTATGTTATCCAGTTCAGCCTTTATGGCCTTCTTCCACTCAATTGAGTTAGAACTTGAGATTGCCATTTTAAATTTTTTTGGGTCTTCAGTAAAGTGGGAGTACTTAACAGGTTTGACTTGAAGAGTATGTTCCCGAAGAACCACTCCAACTGGTGCAGCTGACCCCAGGGCTAAGACCTCTTGCTTATCTAGGTCTTCAGATCTTGATCCATCATCCGCAGATTCAAAATCATCTGACTCAATTTCATTGGATTCCTCTTCTTCTTTGATTTGTATTTGCTCTTCTGTTTTATCAATGATATTTGTATTTTTAGCATTTTCTGTTCTCTCGTTTTTTTCTTCAACTAGTAATTCGTTATCTTCTGTTTGTGAGATAGGATCAGATGAATATTCTAGAAAAGTAATGTTCTTGGAGTCTATGATTCTTCCATCACTAATCAGTACACAGTAAGATTTCAATTCGGTGTTAAAGCCAATAAGTTTTCCAAAATCGCCTCTTGGTTCAAGTTTGGATTTGGGTTCATTTGACAAGACAACAACTGGATTGCCTATTGGGTAAAAATAGTTTCAAGGAATAGACTCTCCCTTGAGCAACTCATACGGTGATTTGTTGCTCTTATACGTTGGTATTTGATTAAGGGTAAGAACACTGGCGCTAAGAATTTCGTTTGGCCAGTCCTTTGGAAAACCAGAGTCAAGGATTGTGGTTCTCAGTGATTCCAGAATCGTACGGTTAAGCCTCTCAGCTAACCCGTTTTGCTGGGGGGTGTAAGCATCAGAATATTGTTGGCGGATTACATGATCCTTGCAGTAACTGTCTAGGGCCGAGTTAGTGAATTCGGACCCTCTATCTGAATGAAGTATCGAGTGGTAATATCCCATTCGTTTTGCTTCTAAATTGATGACATGCGTCAAGGATGAGTAGGTTTCAGACCTAGCTGTCAACGGAATGGCAGCAAGGTATCGTGAGTAGGCTTCGACAATGGTGAGAATGTACTTGTGATTGTAAAAATATCACAACTAAAGGATTTATTTCACTTAAAAATAATTTAAAACAAATTATAAAAATATTTTAGAAAAACAAAAATGATTAAAGATAAAAAGTATTTTTACCTAAAGGCCAAACTAAAGTTTCCAATAAAATAAGATAATAATAATTATGAATGTTTTATAAATAAGAATTAATTATGAATTTAATAAATATAATATTTATTTTAATAACTTTAAATATTTTAATCTTGAATGTTTTAATAATTTAAATCTTGTTAATTTAAATGATGAATAAAATTCTTGAATGAAAAATCGTTTTGATAAACTAATTTTACGCTTTTTATAATAATAAAGATAAGTTAATCTTAATTTTTAAAATATATTTTATTTATTTTTTAATATTATTTTTATTTTGATTTTTATATTCTTTCTAATTTTACGCTTTTTATAATAATAAAAATAAGTTAATCTTAATTTTTAAAATATATTTTATTTATTTTTTAATATTATTTTTATTTTGATTTTTATATTCTTTCTTTCTTGATTTTCTTTATTTTTTTTATTTCTTGTTTACCGTTTTCCTATTTTTAATTAATGTAAAAATGAAAACAGTAAAGTCAGCTTAACGAAAATTTAATGATTTTTAAAAGTCATGACGTCATGATTGTCATTGACCAAAATGGTCAATGACGTCATAAAATAAAAATTTCGTAAAAACAAAAATAAAGACAATTTAAAAATAAAATTATTTTAAATAATTTGCTGTGGTATTATGAAGTCACAGAGCAAATTATTTAAACAAAGCACTTACGCTTAAAAATTAAATGAATCATTTTAAAAATAAAATAAAATAAATTTGTTTATTTATTTTAATTAATTTATTATTTTCTTTGAATTATAAAATATTAAATTAAAAATATTGTTAATAAATATCTTATTTTTGTTATTTAATAAAATAAATCTTCTGATTTTAATTCCAGTAAGATTTTTAAGATAGAAATTTTAACTCACTTTTTTGAGTGATTTCAATAAAATTTCTTTTGCCATTTTGACATCCGCCCTCGCTATGAGCAGGTATGATCATAGCACTGCCATCATTTGAAATTAAATCAATATTTTTCATAATATTTTTGAGTTGAATTGAATTTAAAGATTTTGTAAGAAAGTCCGCTAAATTTTCTTTTGATGATATTAATTTTAAAATAATTTCTTTATTTTCTATTAAGTTTCTAATAAAATGTAACTTAATATCCATATGTTTTTTTCTCAAATTATTTTGACTGGTATTACTAATAGCTAAATCATAAGCACCTTTATTTTCTTCATAAAAATAAATTGATTCATTAAGTTTAAAAATTTGTGTTTCCTCAATTAAATTTTTAATGCAAACTATTTCTTTTGATAAATCTGCTAGTGCTTGATATTCAGCTTCTGTGGATGAAAGAGAAATTGTTTTTTGTTTTGAAGATTTCCACAAAATAATATTATTTTCTACTAGTATAATAAAGCCTGTAACTGATTTTCTAGTTATTCAACAATTTCCCCATGAGTCTGCATCTACGTAAGCTATCATTTTAAAATCATTTGTTTTTCTTCAAGTTGAATTAATACCAATTGTTCTTTTTAAACATGCAAATATTCTTAATCCAGCTAAATAATGAGTTTCATTTGGAGATTCTAAAGATTGAGACAAAGTACTAACTGCATATGAAATATCTGGTCTTGTGAGCACGCTTAAATAATTTAAAGAACCAATTAATGATCTATAATCTTTATTTAAAGTTTTAAAATGTTCTGCTTGTTCTTGCGTGGCATTAACTAGAGGAACTAATAATTGCATAGAAGTTTTTGCTGGATTAATTTTGTCCATTTTAAATTCTAATAATTTTCTTTCTATGTATTGTTTTTGATTTCAAATAATAGTATCATTTTGTTCTGATTAAATTCATACCAAGCATAAACCGTGATTTTCCAAGATATTTGATTTCTAACTCCCACTCAATTTCTGCTCTAAACTTTTCTGGATTCTTGCTAACAATAATTATATCATCCACGTGTGTATAAAGCCATGTTGGTTCCCTATTCCCACTATTTCTCCAGAAAATAAACGGATCAGAAATTGAAGTTTTAAATTCAACTGATTCTAAAAAGTTCTTGAGGCACTTATACCATGCTAAAGAAGATTGTTTTAATCCATAAATTGCTTTCTTAAGATCTAAAACTGTTCCTTGTGGACATTTTTAGCCTGGTGGCGGTAAGAGTGTAACTTTTTCATCTAAAGGGGCAGTTAATAAAGCTGATTTTACATCTAATTGATGAATTTCTAAATTGTTATTTAATGCAAATATTAATAGTAGTCTTAATGAACTTGGTTTGCCGGAGCTGATGTTGAAATTTAAACCATAAGTTTTTCTAAATCCTTGCGCACAAATTCTAGCTTTAAATTCTATAATTTCATTTTTTTCACCTAATTTCTTTCTATACGCCCAAGTTGAAGGAATTGGTTGATCTTCAGGATTTTTTTTTCTCTCATTCCACACGTGATAATTTTTCATGTTTTGAATTTCTTTTTCTTCAGTTTTTACTATTCTATTGATTCATTTGATTCTAGAGCTTTGTAATGATTTTTGGGGACATCTGCATTGAATATTAAAGCGCCCCTTCTATTTCTATCTAAAATATTTGATGGACTTATTTCAAAATTTTTAATTTTGCTATGATCATCATTTTCATCACATTGATTTTCTTCTTCTGAAGGTTATTCTGCATCTTCAAAAGGTAAAACAAAATCATCAGTAAAATTTGGTAATTTTTCATTTTGAATCACGTGGTAACTAGGATTAATTGATTTTAAAAAGGGAAAGTTTGATTCATCAAAATATGCGTGCTTTGTTATGAATAGGGGGTGTCAAATATGACCAAACTCGACGTTTTTTTATTTCCGGTTTTCAACGAAAAACTCCATTTCAAACCAGACGTTTTTTTTTGAAATAACCCACTTATTTGGAACAGGGGGTGTCAAATATATCAAAGAAAAAATTCCAAAAAATATCTATAATCCAAAACTCGACATAAAAATCTGCACCCATAAATTAAAATTAGCCCATAAAAAATTTATTCACCTTCCTACACCTACAAACCCATTTCTTCAAGCTCACTCGTTACTCCAACTTGAAAAAGTATCAACAAGTCAATTTCTCTTACTTCTCAAATAACCACATTTTGAATTAACTCTAAATAATTTCTTCCACATCATCCTCTAAAGAAATGCCTCGCAGAGCCCAAAGAAACTCCAAAAATCAATCAACTTCCGACACTCCCCCCGAGTCTCCAACTAAATCTGGACACTTAAAAAGGGAAGATCATCTCATCCTTACCAACTGGTTGATGATCCAAAAGAATTACGATGCTGTATTTGGTACCGAACACTCA
>JNCO01008904.1:0-10786 GCA_000785685.1 Uromyces viciae-fabae
TTTTTCTTTTTCTTTTTCCTTTTAATTTTCTGTTTTATCTATCTATGTGTTTATTTTTGATTTTATTTTTTGGCCATGTACAACCCCAAGGACAATTGTAAACAAACAACAATCCACCCCTAAAAACTTTTGTATGAAAGCCATACAATGCTGTGGGCCGTACATGTTGGAATTATTAGCTCTATTTTATACTCTTATCACCTTCACTATTTTTCATTTATTTTTACTAAATTAAATCACTCTATTCAGATCTATTTCACATAATGCTTTGTCATTATGAGTGCTTTGTCACATCTTTAAATACTCTTTAGCCATTGTGCTTTGCCACAATCTAGTATTATTCTTATCTAGTGCTTTGTCATTATTATGTGCTTTGTCATTATCAAGTGCTTTGTCACTCAATCATCGGATTATTATTATTATTTTATTATTCTAATTATGCTTTGTCATAATTATCTTATCATGACTTTATTCCTTTTTATTATTCTTTTATATTTTATCTTTTATTACGTTGTTGTTAGCCCCCTCTGGATATAGCCAGAGGGTTACTTATTTTCTATGATAAATCTCAGATTGAGACTTAGAAATTAAATTATTCAGTCTCCTATTCTTTCCTCTAGACCACGCACCAAAGACTGTTTCCAGCCTGTCCCAGCTGATTCTCAATTTCTATCTCAACATCTCTCTTCAAGAAAATAAAAATCAAAAACATATTTCACTCAATTTCTTCAGTACAAATCATAGACATGGCTGATTTGTTGTATATGCCTGTTGCCACAGGGGAAGAGACATATACAAAATTTTGGGGCCGTGCCAGTGCCGTATAAAATAATTCTACAATAGGAGCATTTTAGCTTTAGCAACCCCCCCTTCCAAAAAGAATGGATAAATATGGGAGTAATTCTTTGAAGGTTTGAGGAAATTGAGACAGGTATAGAATAAAAATATCAAAATTCCAGGGTTAGGTTTGGAAAATCACTTGGACATCCTTTTTTTTTTTATCAAATAAATAATTTATTGCACTAGGGGGTTGAAAACAATGTATTTTAATGCACTATTAAAATAAATGGTACACCAAATTGAATTTCTTTCTGGGCAATACCGAGTTGAAAAAAATGGAAAATTTAGTAAGCAATTTCTTCTGATTATGCAATGCAGTCAATTTAAATAACTTTTATAGCCTGTGGGACCTAAAATAATGAAGAGCAAAAAAAGCATCCTGTTTAGTGTACAATTAACAGAAATCATACACCAAAAACTATTAATGGTGAATCCTGTGGGCCGTTTATGACTCACGGGCTTTACAATTAATAGTGCAGTGTGGTTCAATTGTTCACCAGACAGCTTGAATTTAGATGTCAGCCTATGTTTAATAGTGCAGTGTTGTTAAATTTAGAGGAAAACAACCAGTAACATCTGGGAACATTTTAATTGTGTTGGTCAAGGTAGGGTCACATTTTTTCTCAATTTTTTCCTCATATCCATACCTATTTTTTTTTCCTTCATTCTTGTTACTGAAAGCTGATCAAAACACTTTTTTTTTCAAAAAAATTTGCAGGTAAAAATGTGAAGGCAGTTTGTAAGTCCTGAAAGTTGAAAATGGATGGAAAAAGCTCCAACGGGACAAATCATCTTTGGCATCACCTTGCTCGCTGTTCAGCTTCCATTGGCAATCAACAGCAAGCCTTTCTGCAGTTCCCTGTTGGCAATTCTTCAACCACTTCATTGACGTGGATTTTATCTCAGAATCTGTCTAGGGAACTTCTCACCAAGTTTATTATTGCTCATGAACTTCCCTTCACTATTTTCAAACACAAATGGTTCAAAAATTTTCTGTCCTCCCTCCAGCCAAATTCAAGGTTATCAGTTATGATACAGTCAAAACCAATGTCATGGCAATTTTTGAATCCACTAAAGCGGAACTCATGGCTGTACTTTCTACAGTGGACCACATATTGTTGACAACCAATGTTTGGACCTCATCAACTCAGTCCTTGCTCATGGTAGTATCCACACATTTTATCAAATCAGATGGGAACCTACACAAGCAAATCCTAGCCTTCCAGGTGTTAAGTTTAAAAGTCAGAAATAGGATTTTTTATTTTTCTTGTAATTATTTAAATTTTATATGATAATTTTTTTATGAGCTTTTATTATTTTTTTATGATAAATTATTAATAAAATGACAAGTCACAGTGAGCTGACTTGGATCAAGGAACTTATGTGGTAACAAATAAAAATGCTCTGAACTTGATGATTTTATTTCATTCACAGTGAGAAGCATTTATAGAAAAATAAAAGAACATGTCACAACTCTGTGACATGTTTTACCAACAACCAAATCCTACCCACTACTACACATGAGAGGATAACTACTAAAACTAACTAAATTATAACACAACTAAACATGTTATAAATATAAAATAATGTAACTACCAAATTATAACACAACTAAACATGTTATAAAATATTTATTATATAATTGACAACTAAACATCAATTATAAAAACTAATGACTACTTAATATAATCCACAACTACCCATGGATTAAAACAGAACTAAAATTTATACCACAACTATACATGGTCTAAATCTATTTATTTAATTTTATCTTTTGATTAATTAAAAACTACACATTAATCAACCAGGAGTATTTCCATATGCAACTACACACATATGAGAAAACTTTTACTTCATTTTTAATCATTTTTATTTTATTTGATTTTTATTTATTTAATGATTTTTAATGTAAATTTAAAAACTAATAAAAAATAGAACTAAGAAAAAGAAAAAAAAGAAAGGGATGAAGCACAAACACTGAGAAATTAACAAAGATTTGAGTAGAAAGAGATACAAAGAGATGGCATGTGCAAACAATATCCAAGAGAGAAAAACTACACAATAATCAACCAGGAGTATTTCCATATGCAACTACAAACATATGAGAAAACTTTTACTTTATTTTTAATCATTTTTATTTTATTTGATTTTTATTTATTTAATGATTTTTAATGTAAATTTAAAAACTAATAAAAAATAGAACTAAGAACAAGAAAAAGAAGAAAGGGATGAAGCACAAACACTGATAAATTAACACCAGGAGCTCCCAATGCCTTACACTGGTCTAGCTATTTCTGACCAGCTCATCAGCACGATCTTTGAATGGAAAATATTTAATAAAGTGCGCTTTATCACGCTTGATAACACGGAATTCGTTTGACTTGTTTCCTTACTCAAACATCAATGTCGGTGCCCGCCAGCATTGGATGGCCATTCTTTTCACATTTGATGCGCAGCACACATCATCAACTTGTCCGTGAAAGACGGCCTTGAGACTCTCTCTGATGCAATCAAAAAAATACAAGCCAGTTTCTGGTACACTAAAAGCACCCCAACCCAAAAACAGCTGTTCAAGAATTCAATAGAGCTAACTGTGATGAAAACTCAGGCGCTCCTCACTGGTGATGCTCCAATTTTTTGGAACTCAAGTTATCTCATGCTCAACTACTTTTTTCCTTACAAACACAAATTTGAAAATCTCTCCATGCAGGATGCCAACTTTGATAAATTTAGAGATGATAATCTAAGACCAGACTTAAATTGCATCAAAATTTAGTATAGATGAAATAAAAGAAAACAAATAATCAAAGAACAAAGAAAGAGGTTCAAACCAACAGTTCTAATAGTAATTAATAACTAAGAGGATTTAATTGATCATTGGGATTTGGCTAGGGTTTATTGATGAAGCTACAGAAATAAGGAAAGATTAAGAAAGCACATTTGATGTATAGAGAGAGATTTTAGGATAAGAGTTTACTGATGAAAATGAGGAATTTTCTCTATAATCAAAAGAAGAGTTTTAAATAAAACTAAAAAGAAAAAAATAATTGGTAACAATAAGAAATGGAATTTTTAATAAGAGGAAATATTTTTGTTAGCAACTGAATGATTAGTTGATCATTTGAATCAAACAAAACAGTACCAATAAGTATAAGTTGATCTCAAAGAAGCAATTGGTTGACTTGTTAAATTGATTTGTCCAAAAGTGAGGAGCGGGTATTTTAAGTAAAGGAAGTAAGAATCTTGAGTCGGCTGAGAAAGCGATTAAAGTAGAGCAAGTATTTTAAGTAGTTAAATCAATACTCTGGATATAGATTATTTGCACTCTAGACAGCTAAATAAGAGTGAACACAAATTCAACAGGCGGAGATGATTCAACATCAATCTAATCATGTAAAAAATTGACTAGTTGGTTGACCGATGTTTTATCGGCTGCCTTTGTCAGTGCATCTGAGATGTTGTAGTCCCGGCTAATAAGATAAACATGGATAAGGTCATTTTCAATATTGTTTTGTAACCCTTTAGTCCTGAGATCAATAAACTTAGTTTTGGAGTTTGTACCAAATTCCTTCAATTTATCATCAAGTCCCTTATTATCTATGTAATGAGTCGATGTTTTCAAATTCTTTCTAAAAATTTCCTCTACCAGATTTCTAATCCATCTAGCCTCTTGGTGACAGTCTGAAAAAGCTACACATTCAGCCTCTGTTGGCGAGTAGGTGATATTTGGTTGCCTACGACTAGTCCAAAATAGTTCTGACAAGTTAAAAGAGCAGAGAAAGCCGGATTGAGACAGGCGGCTTAACGGGTAATCAGCCCATGTAGCATCAGAATATGAAATCATATTTGAGTTGTTTGAGGTTCCATCTAGCTTTAGGCGGAGGTCTTTAGTTTTTTTCAAATATTTCCAGCAATGAAGTACTTCAGACCAGTGAGTAACACCTGGCTTGTCATTGAATCAGGCTGATGAGGACACTGCGTAGCTGATATCAGGCCTACCCATTCCAGCGATATAATTTAAGCAACCAATAGCCAAGCAATATTTGACCTTTAGATTCAGAAATTCCAAGTGTTCTTCATTTGTTTCTGGTAGAAGTTTAACATTAGGGCTACAAGGAGTGTTTGCATGTCAAATTTCAGATACATCTATATTATCCAATCCAGCATTTATGTGATTTGGTAGAGATAGGAAGATTGAATATTTGAGCCGTTCAAATTTCATACCTAAAATAGTATTAGGCTCATGGCACGTTGAGTCTTTGAATTTTTCACAGGAAGATGTTTTGAAATTTTCTACCTGTCCAACAAGAATGATATTGTCCACATGGAAAAAGAGGGCAGAAACACCATCTTTTGACAGATACAAACATGGATCGCTAATGGATTCTTCAAAACCCTGACTCTTTATCCATTTGATCAGAGTAAGATACCAGTTTAAAGGGGCTTGACGTAAGCCATATAGAGATTTATTTAATTTTAAGAATGGGGCTTTCCTTTTTGACCCAAGAGGTGTTCTTATGAACACTGATTCTTTCAAGGGAGAGTGTAAGAAAGCTCCCTTTACGTTGAATTGAGCTATTTTTAATTTTCTGCTTGCTGCATACAATAGGAGTGTTATTAAAGAAGCAATTTTTCCTGTTGGGGTGTAAGTTTTGAAGAAATCAACGCCATATTGCTGATTGAATCCTTTCACACAAACTCGTGCGTTGTATTTAATTGGCTTGCCATGGGTGTTTTCCTTGATACGGAAGGCCCAGGTTACGGAAGGCCCAGGTGGTATTAAGTACATTAGTTGGACTTTCTTCTTTAAAGTCTTCCCAGACACCTAGAGACTCAACTGTTTCAAGTTCTGATGATATAGCGGCTTCCCATTTTTCACTGTCTTCACAACTGACGGCATTACGATAAGACTTCGGTGTATAGTGGGAGACAAAGTTTGGATTCGATGGTTTTTGGATAGATGATCGATCCCTGAGAGTACGTTGAGATTCAGCCGCTAGGTTTCTTTGAATGAGCTCTGTCTGAACTTCCTCTGATGAATCTTTGTTATCCGAGAGAGGTTCATCTTTGATTAAAATTGGAGAGTCCGGAAGTTCAGTGACTTGGTTCTCTTGGTTCAACTCTGGGGCTTGATGTTAAATTGCTTGTGTTTGGTTAGAGGGAAAAGAATCTTCTTCTTTGTCATTTAAAAGCTTTGAGGGTTTTATCATTCCTTCAAAGCAAACATGTGTGCATGAAATGATTGCACCTGAGATAGTTAAGATACCATAAAATAAAAGATCGGGAAGATGTCCAATTAAAATACCGTTTAACCCTTTTTCATCAAACTTGGATTTAGAGTTGGGAGCAAGGTTCAGATAAGTTACTCTCAATCCAATTGGCTGTATGTAATTGGAAGGTAAGGTTTTTAGGCGCCATTGCTCATAAGGTGATTTTTCTGAATTGCCCAACAGAATTTGATTATAGGTAAATGCACAATTTCTGAGAATCTCCGGCCAGAATTTCTTTGGCAATGAGGTTGAACTGAAAATAGCTCTTGCAGCTTTGGAAAGAGTATGATTTGCGCGTTCCGCCTTACCGTTATGCTGCAGGTGATAAGGTTCTGATGTAAGACACTTAATTCCTTTAGATAAATAGAATAAGGAGAGCTTTTCATTTCCAAATTCTCCGCCTCCATCGCTGAATACTTCCACTGGGTAATATCCTCACCGGTTAAATTTGTTTTCAATGAGAAAAATTAGAACATCAATCACAAGCAGAAATTGGGGGACACCTGCCACCGGTTGACATGCAGGTATCTCAGTTGCTACTGTTTTTCTTACTTCAAAGCATACCATATTTATCTTCAATGCACAGTGACTGTGCATTTAAGTTACATTGGAATAATCAATCAGTAAGATTCAAGTAAGAATACAAGTAGTGTGAAAGTTACCACATGACAACTGCCAGCAGGTGTCCTCCAATTTCTGCTGGTGGATAGTCTAATCCTTAGTTTTGAGAGGGAATGTAGCTAGATAGCCTGAATAGTTATCAACAATGGTAAGAGAGAAGCGAGCACCCACAATTCCGGTGGGTTTGAACGGACCCATTAAATCAAGGTGAATCCTTTCCATTGGTTTAGAAGCTTTTGACGAATTAGAGTTAAAAGAGGAACATGTGATCTTTCTAAGATTACATTCTTTACATTGGAAATGTTTGAAATCGATTTTAGGTAAGTTGTTTATTTTAATGTATTGATTCATTCTTTCTACGTTAGCATGACCAAGCTTGAGGTGAATATTAAGAGCTTTATTAACCTCCGGCGCTACATTGTAGCTTTGGTAGGTGGGATTTTGATGATTATTTAGAACTAAGAGGTCATTGATGATACGGCCTTGAAGAATAACACGATTGTCTTTTAAAAGCTTGAAGACCGGTTCCTCCTTTGTATAATCCTCAACTTCTAAAAATACTCCTTTTTTCAATAGCTTTCCAAAAGAAATTATATTTACCATTGTGTCAGGTACCCAGCAAGAATCGGCAAAGGAGATATCAGATGAGTCTAGATTGATTATTGTTTTCCCTCTTCCCTTTATTTCAAGGGAAGCACCTGGTTTACTGGTATGAATCCGTTCAGAAGATCCTAAGTTTATTGCTGTAAAGATGTCTTTTGATCTGAACATGTTTACTGAACAGTCACTTATATCCAGAATAAATTTTTCGGCTTGAGGAGTGAAGTTGACACCACAGAAAAATTCAAACAGGTGAGAAACTTCTTCCTTATTGATTTGTTTATTCTTGGATGGTCTATTTGGTCTGAGATGTGGATTTTTGACCCAGCATTTAGATTGAGGATGGTTTTTATCATTAGAAGGATTATGCTTCCCATTTAAACAATGCATCTTCTTGGTGTATAAAGTGAATTCAGATTTAGAGATAATTGAAGAGTCATTTTGATTGTCGTGATTCGCTTTATGCTCATTTTTGAATTGAATCAGGTGGTTTATAACTAGATCAACAGTAATTTCTTTGTCGCTGTGCATTATCTGAGACCTCATTGATTGAACCTTTTCCGTAAATTTGAAGAGTAGTAAATAGGTAATTATGTCTTTTGGAAGTGTAATACCGACTTGATTAAGCTTTTTGAGTTGAGATCTGACCCATGTAATAAAATTATCTATCTCCATTTCCTGAAATTTAATATATAGATAATCAAAAAAAATTCTTGCTCTGTTGGCAGATTGCGACGAAGCAAAGTATTTCTTGATTGCATACCAAATTTTCTTTGCACTGTTCTCATTATCTTCAGTGATTACATTCATGTGGGTTGTATGGTCCATTTTTGAAATGAAATAAACAGACATTTCCTCATCAATGTCCGGATTGAGTTGTATATTGTCATTTTCAAAGGCTGCGAGTATCCCCCTTAGTTTGAATAAGCCCTTTAGCTTTGATCTCAATAGTGTATGGTTATCCTCATTTAACAGCGGTGTTCCTTTGACCAAAGCTTTAAGCGTGATCGTTTTGAAAGTGTTGCTGACTTCTGGTCCTAGAGTAATCGGTGCCGGTGTTGCTTGCACCATAATCGATGGACCGGCTGGCTTTTGACCGTGATAAATTTAGAGATGATAATCTAAGACCAGACTTAAATTGCATCAAACGTTAGTATAGATGAAATAAAAGAAAACAAATAATCAAAGAACAAAGAAAGAGATTCAAACCAACAGCTCTAATAGTAATTAATAACTAAGAGGATTTAATTGATCATTGGGATTTGGCTAGGTTTTATTGATGAAGCTAAAGAAATAAGGAAAGATTAAGAAAGCACATTTGATGTATAGAGAGAGATTTTAGGATAAGAGTTTTACTGATGACAATGAGGAATTTTCTCTATAATCAAATGAGAACAATAGAAGAGTTTTAAAGAAAACTAAAAAGAAAAAAATAATTGGTAACAATAAGAAATGGAATTTTTAATAAGAGGAAATATTTTTGTGAGAAACTGAAGGATTAGATGATTTGAATCAAACAAAACAGTAGGGAGAAGTATAAGTTGATCTCAAAGAAGAAATAGATTGACTTGTTAAATTTATTTGTCCAAAAGTGAGGAGCGAGTATTTTAAGGGCGCCTATAATTTTAAAAGACATATTTTTCAAGACATATGTGTTGTAAAACGTATGTCTTGTAAAATTGTATTTGTGGTGTACTCAAATGCAATTTTGCAACCCACCACCATAAAATATGAGTTGTAAAAATAAGTCCCGCGAAATAACGCTTGTAAAATTGGTAACAGTAGCCACCACGTGATAAATTTACAACACATCACTCACAATACTCATGCTTTGCACCTAAAATATATTGTCAAATTCCCAAAAAAGCATCCAAATAAGAAATATGCAAGACATGCTCTCTCAAGACCCGCAGAATGTTTCACAAGAGATGTAAAAGTAGCAAAATCACCCACCAGAAGGTAATTTTACAACTCTGACCGCATTTTTACACAAGCTCACATACAAGCTCCATTTCCTCAGTTTCTTTGCTAACATCACCAAAAATAAACTCAATAGAATAAAAATAAGGGCACCACAATGGCAGTGACAACATATTTTTTTAAACAATTTTTTGGAACAAAGAAGAAAAAGCAAGAGATAGGAAAAGACCAAAACAACCACATCCAGAAAAACCATAACATTATCCCCATTTCCCAATCAAGTACCGTTATTTTTATTCCTAGTGGATCTTCTTGTTGCGGGCCTCAGCATTGGCTGGCTGGTAGAAAACCATGGGGTAGAAGGAGGAATGGGGGGACGAGCTTTGACAACAGGCGGTGGTTTTGCATTGACGACAGGCGGTGGTTTCAGTGTGACCTTCAGCCGTGGCCCTATGGCCTTCGAAGGGGCAGTAGATGGATTGGTGGGTGGCAGTGCGGATGGCGCCATTTCCGGGATTGCTGCTACAACATTATGTGAGGGAGGTGCTGGCTTGAGGGTAACATTTGATGGTTCTTGGATGTTCAGCGGGGCGGCCAGAGCTGGCAAAACCATTGATGAAACTTCCTTGGATTTTCTCTTCTTCTTATGTATTTTTTTTGCCGCCCGGCGCTCTTCTTCTTTTCTTGAGTTAGATTCATCCATTTCTTTCTGTGCTTTCTCTGCTTCATGGCTTTTGGGTTAATATATTTATTTTGGCTGTTGCTGTTGTTCATCAATTGCTTTAAACTTCTTTACTCCATCATCTTTGCCGACGGAAATGTTGTTTGCATCCAATTCTGGATGATTTGATAGAATATCCGCCAGCAGAAACTCTTCATCTTCTTCAAGTATGTCCTCAATTTGGCCAAGTCCCAACAATTGTGGGAGAGATTCGGCGACCAGTTGGTTACCAAGGGGTGATTTTCAGCTTGCTACAATGTTGAGCAAGCCAACATATGTAAAAAATATTTAAAATAAATAATAAATTAAAAAATATAAAATCTTGAGATAAGATAAATATACAATAAATCCATCATGGAAGCATCAAACATAAAATATTATTGTATATTTGGAATCCTTGAGAAAAAATAACCCAAGTCACCCAGCAGAAGTATGGGCAAAAAATGACTCCTTCTATTTTTATTTAATTATCAAAAGAAAAATAGAAGGAAACCCTCTTAAACCCCTCAAATGAGACGTCATATATACTCAAGTATATGTAATAAGACAGTTGAATACATAAAATTGAGGTGTTGTGTATAGTTTAAGAGATAAATACATATTGGCAATACTGTCTAATGACGCGGATGATGACATAATCATCCCCTAAACACAAGTGACACGGAATTCAATTGGCTTATGTAATCTAATTGACAAGTCCCGCGGGCTCTGACGGGCCAAAACTGCTTTGTTTGAAATAATAGACAAAATAACGCAATCACACTCCCACGGATCTTTGAAAAATAGAAGTGTCATGGAAATATGCCACACTAAG
>JNCO01008910.1:0-11096 GCA_000785685.1 Uromyces viciae-fabae
TCAGGTGGAAAAGATGAAAAAAAAAATTACTAACAAAAACATTAAGCATGTGACAAAAAAAAAAAAAAATTTTATCTGTATTTCACTCTTTTCATTTTATTTGAATATATCAAAACTAACAAAAACATGAAGCATGTGACAAAAAAAAAAAAAAATTGTATTTCACTCTTTTCATTATATTTAAATACATCCAAAAAATATGAAGCATAGATTTTTTTTTTACTTTATTGCAATTAAACCCGTTCTAAAGCGCTAAATTAGCTTTTAACCCCCGCTAACTTAGCTGTTACTGCGCCTAATTTTTTATTTTATTGCAATTAAACCCCCGCTAAACTAGCTGTTAACATCAGCTAAATTAGCTGTTACTGCCGCTAATTATCGGCTAAATTAGCTTTTAGCTAGCTAAAGTAGCGGACTTTTAGCGCCCTGAAGCTAAAATTCCGCTACATTTAGCGTAGAAAAAAAATTTCCCCCAGGGGTTAGCTTTAGCTGGTCCAAAAAACAGCTACAGCCCCAAAAATTTAGCTGTAGCGGAAAACCGCTAATTAGCTGGGCGCTAAAAGCTAAGTGTAGCTTAGCTGTTGCACCATTGCCTCTAACAGTAAAAAGGTGGTGCAATGCAGGCAATGGTGGGAAAAAACCCTGCTAGTCTATTTATTATATTTTGATTGTTTCTAGTGTACCACATTCTAAAAGGAAATAGAGGTAAACTAGTAGCTTCATACAGCCTCACATACTCACACAGAAGCAAATTATTTTAGATAATTACAAGCTTAGTTGTAATTTGTTGGTGCAAAATTTGCTTAGGAATATTTTCAACAGCCGCTTTAGTCGCTATTTGAGCGTACCAGTCATCCGCATTCCCCTGATCCATTCCTCCTATCGCACTCGTATTCGCTATTGGAATTGTCATTTCATTGGCTTTTAACCTTAAAGAATATTTGAATGAATGAGATTATAATTACTAGGAGCAACAGACTAAAACAAAAACAATTAGATTCATTTGAAAGAAAAGAAAGAAAACATTTTAATTTTAGATTTTGAAATTAAAGAAAGAAAACAAACTTGATGCTGAAAGACTTTTTATTTGAGGGCTGAGTTGAGAGTTTAGTTTATTTGATTTAAGATTGTGACACTAGGTTGATTGAGTGTTAGTTGATTGAAATTGAAATGAGATTGAAAGAAGTGAAGTAAGATCTCACCAGTAGAGCAGTATGTATATAAGTGAAGAGTTTTAGACGAAAAGAAGAAAAGATGAATTAAGAAAGAGAAGGAATAAAAATAAATGAGAAAAGAAAATAAGATTAGAAGTTTTGAGTGTTGATCGAAGTTGAGAAGCAAGGTTTGATGATTTGATGGTTTGATTTTTGAATTAAATGTTTTTATTAATTAATTTTATTTATTTCAATTTCTGGAAAAGAATGTTAAATAAAAGCGGAAAAACTAGTGACATCTGAGTGAAAGTGCTGAGTTAAGATTTAATAGTTTACACATCTTCCATCCCTGAAGCCACAGAAGATATGAGAGATTGGACTGTTGGAAATTCAGAGGTACATAGCAATGGATTCACTGACAATAAGAGGGAAGGATCCATTGCCAATAAGAGGGAAGGATCCATGATATTGTGAGGGTGATGGGTAAAATGGGGAAAATAAGGTTGTATTAGAATGATACAGTTATCACAAGTAATAAAAAACTATGAGAAAACTAAAAGAAGTATGTAAAAAAAAGTATAATCCGGAAATGAGCGCACTAGATGGAAATGATTATGAGAAACATAGATAACAAATCACAATTATAACAGAGTTGTTTTTGATAGAGATTACTATCTAAATAAAATAAAGAATAATTTTTTTTCTAATTATGATATTTATATCCTTATTTTCTTGTTGCAATTAGCCTCATCTCTTACTTAAATATCTTGGTCTTTTTAATTTGATTTTATTTAATAGAATGTAAAATTTAAATTTTTTTAGTGGTCCTAAACAAAAAATACCAAATAAATGAAATAAAAGGTAAATTTCTGCTGTTCAATTCCCAGGTTTGGCATCGTCATTGCCCCCCAGATTCAGATGCTTGCAGATAGTATGTGTTGCATAATGATTAAAAAATATTGCTTGCATTTAGTATGTGTTGCACAAATATTTATTATAAAAATAAGAAAAAATTACAATCAGTAGAATTGATGAGGATATTGACAACAAAACTGGATGGTTGTAAGACTGTGATTGGAACTATGCTTTCAGAAGTACTTTCTCAAGAATATTTCTTTCTCTTGCTTCACTTTCTCAATTTTTTAGCTCATAAAATAATGTTAGTGAACACCTTCTGAAGGGGGTGTGTTGTGTAAAATCAAGCAAAAAATCAAAATAAAAACTACTTATGCTTATTATCACATTTTTTTTTCCACAGATACTCTAACCTTATTTCAATGTGGGATAAAAAAGTTCAGCCATGAGGAGGCATTATAAGCTACTCCTGATTTTTTTTTTTTTGCAAAAACTGGTGGAGGCACCAGAATTTTGAAAAATTAAACATAAACACAACTTTCTTTTGCTTCCCTGTGGCTAAAACTATTATCACACAATCTTACAAGGTTGAAGTACATGTAAAAAAAATTTTCTTCACACATATTTCTGAAATAAATCACAAACTAAGGTTATATTTCATTAATATATTTATGTTCTACTGACAATGAGAATAAGAAAGTATAACATAAATAGAATGAAAAAGGTATATACCTAAGGGCAGAATCAAGTTAAACTGCCTAGTTAATAAATATATAAAAATATAAAAATAGATAAATAAAAATGATTTGAACAAATGATGTTCTTTTAATAAACCTTAGTTAAGTAATTCTCTTTAGAAGTTTTGATCGATGTTGATCAGCTTGATCAAATCTGTTTTGTCTTAAGAAAATTATAACAAGAATTAGTTATAATTTTATGATTTAGAAATAAAATTGTAACTCACAATTTTACTTTATCAAAGTTCTTGATTCGTTTTATTAATTTTTCTCGTTGAAGCTGTTGACCGTTGTTGTTATTTGTCAACAGAATCTGAATTGAATCTGAATTTAAATAAGATTCAAATTGAATAAATTTAATTATTTATTTATTCAAAATGAAGATAGTAAATTACTTACTATCTCTTTCTTGAACAACACGTGGAAAGCTATTCCAACAATTTCCTCCATCAACTATTTACTTACATTTTTTCTTTGATTTTATGTAGCCCAATATTTTTTGTTTGACCTAAAAAAGCTCGGAATGTGAAGTTGAGGTGGTCAGGAGGCTAGGAAAAAAGTTTGGCAATTTTATAACCCCCAGAAGTGTTGTGTAATTTTTTTTTAAAAAAACAAACAAAAAACTTGATCTCCTCCTGACATCTAACCAAAAATCTGTGGGAATTGTGGTGTTCAGGCCAACTTTTTGCTGTGGATTTACTGGCAGTTTTTTAGGGTGGAAAGTTGCTTAAGAGAATTTGATTCCAATAGCGGGGTTCACAATACAATTTCTGTGTGCTGATCTTGCTAAAATTTGTGTTTGCGGGTGACATTTCTGGTCTTAAATTTAGCCTAAATTTAAGACCAGAAATGTCCACCAGCATCCTTAAGAGGTTACTGGTGGTCTAAAATTTGGCATAAAATTTTATATCCAACAAGAGACCCCTTAACCAAGCCCCTCCCTGCCCACCATCACCCATACACCACTTCTTCCACAGCCTTCCCCCAATCCCGCTCCAGGAAACCAACACAAAATTTCCCTCCAAACTCTTTCAGAAATATCCACAACAGGAAAACTCTTGGCTAACTCAAGGAACTCAAAGCTTAAAGGTTGGCTTCTTTTTTTCATTTTTATTTCTCAGTTTTAATTTCTCTCTCAGGTAATGATCTGTTTTCCAATTTGAAAACAGCTTTGACCAACGGCTTTTTTTGTATTTTGGACAGTCACAAATTACTTTGTAAAGGGATCTGCTGATATGGTATGTGTCTGCTCTTGCTCATCATCTTGGTATTCACAGTTTTAATGGTAAATTTTTCAGATGTCAACAAGCCAGTTGGACCCTTCCCTGATAAATCCTACACTTGCAAACACAAGCTCAAACAGCTGGACCAATCAGCCTCCAACCGCAGCCATGTCAGAGGCAGGTGCGAATTCCACCCCTCAAGTGGAAACTCAATCGTTAGGAGTTACTCTAAACAGCCCACAAAGCTTATCAACTACAGTACCAGAAAAAGAAAAAACCCCCCCTTTCCGCACAGCAGTAGAGATGGCACTAGCACGTCAAGAATTGGCAAAAACCCAACAACTTAAGAAGCCAGAAAAAAATCAATCCAAAGCACTTGCAACACATACCCAAAAATCCTCCTCCTCCTCCACCCAAAACCGTGCCATGTAAGATATTTAATGGAGTTACACTTCAATGTCACAGATTTGACCGCTCTTACTAAACTTCACTCAATTCAATTAAAATAATAAAATCTTCATAATTAAAAATAATAAAATTTTCACCTAAAAATTCTTATTCAATCATCAATCAAATCAACTCCTTAAACCAAAATCATTTTCTTTTCTTATTTTTCTTTTTCTTTTTCACTCTAATTTCTTTTCTAAAACGTTGTCTTCTCTAAAATCAACAATTGCACTACTAGTGAGATCTTAACATTCTTCTTCTCAATTCAAACCATTCAAATCTAACAATCTTTATCTTAAAGCAAATCAGTGTCTCAGATCAAACTCAATCAACCAGATCCAAAAATCTTAAAGTCTTTCAATATTATGCACCAGCTTTCAGTGTCAAGTTTGTTATTTTTCTTCTTTCAAAATTAATCAAAATATTTTTTTCGTTCTTTTTCAAAATGATTATAATTTGTATTGTTTCTTAGTTCATTTCTCTTAGAAATTTATATTTCTTAAATCAATCAAAGTCTTTTAAGCCATAGGTGGCTCACAAAAAGAGGATTCTTCTCAAGCCACTTCCAATACTAATTCAAACCCTCCTTAACGGATGTTGGAGCAAAAGTACTCACCAAGGTGGCAGCCTATGAAATGTTTTCAATCTATATTAATAGTCACAACAATATGCGACTTCATTTAAATGGTAAGCAACTTTGACAAAGGATCAATCACCACCAGAAAAAATGGAGCAAACAAGGTGAGTTGCTTTCACAGGAAAAAAGGGGTTCCTTTGTTCTTTGCAAAGCAACCAAAATTGTTTGATATTTTTTTTCTCTGGTGGTGAATGCTTACAGGAAGAAGTTCAACAACACCAAGTAATTGAGTGAGAACACAGGAGCTGGTATTGAGGAGGGTGAGGGTCTTCCAAAAATCAAACAGATACTCAAAAGCAAGTGCCAGTGTTACAATCATATGAATGGGATCTTTGGTAGCAAGCCTAATGTCACCCCGTTGGTTAATTACGAGGTTCAAAGTGGCATGACTTTATATTAAGATGAGGAAGAGGTCTTAGAAAGCTCAACTGAATTGTCCATTCCTTGGAGCGCTACCCAACAGTCTGATGGTAAGAAATTCCTGCAAATCATAGGAATCTTGATCTAAACCACTGATGAGAATTCTTCTTCAGGTCCAACTACCCTTGTAACACCTGCATCCCCTTCTCTGAGTTGTTTCTTGACACAATACAGCCTTGAGGACTTCTCTCTCACTCTTGAATCAGATACAAGTGTTAGATTTAACATGTTTTCTCTGCTTCAATCATTGATCACTAAAAATTATACTTAAAATATTATTCTATTTTTATTCAATAAGTCCTGCCACATGTCAGATCACATGTGAATTCTTACTCTGTCTAGTCCTGTTAAATGTCAGTTTACATTAAATATTCTATTTTAGTCTAGTCCTGCCAATAGTCAGTTTACTATCATCTTTATGTCTAGTCCTGCCAATAGTCAGTTTACTATAACTTCATCATATTAAATTAGTTTAACCCCCTGGTAATTTGCCAGGGGTCCTGTCATGTTTTTCCATTTATCATTGTTTCTTTTCTTTGAAATAAAATCATCGAATTTTGAGCATTTTCTTTTTCCTTGCCATTTTTGAAAGCTCTTTGATCCAGGTCAGCTCCCTTCAGTGATCTGTTAAAAGAAAAAAAAACATACAAAAATCTTCTTATAATTTACTTAAAACTTTCATAAAAATTAAAATATAAATTAAAATTATAAAAATAAAATTTCATCTTATAATTTTTCCTTTCTTAAAACTGTGAATTCTTATAACAAGTATAAGTCAATTCCCTTCCACTGCTGCATCCAACATTCCCACTTGTGCTTTATCTCCTCCCAACACAACTCTGGCTCATTTGGACCCTCTAACACTCACATCAACTGCAAATTCCAATCCTAGTGGAAGTCAAGTACGTGCTGGTTTCCCCAACTTGACCAGTAATGATTGATCAGTACCAGCCCCAAGAAGAGACACTCAGTCCCACAAAGCTAAGTCAATTATTGCAAGTGCATTTGAATCATCTGCAGAAAAAAAAATATAGGGATAAACATATGGCCATTGAGAAGGAACAGTTTGATTGGGAGAAACAAAAGTATGTTTATGATAGATCTTTGACAAAGACAAAGATGGATTTGGCAAAGAAATGGCTTGCTGAAGGAAAGATGGCCAGTGAGATTGAGATCCTCATGAAAACAATACATGGGGCTTGATTCCTTCTTTTCATAATTATCACTTAGTTCTTTTACATTTGTGTTCTTTGTTGCGTTCTTTTACATTTGTGTTCTTTGTTGTGTTCTTTTACATTTGTTTTCTTTGTTGCAACTCTTCTCAACTCTTCTATCTTCTGGTTTGTTTTACCTCATTATCAGCCAATTGGAAAAATTGATTCTCTTTTTTTTATCAGCCAATTGGAACAATGTGTTGTTTTTCCACAGTCTGTTGCTTTCATCCTTTTTCTCTCTCTCAAATACATCTCTTTATTTATTCTTGATTATTTTTAATTATAAATAAAAACTATTTACTCAAAATTATAACATGGTAGATTTATAATTTTGTTTATTTATCTTCTGTAAATCACGGTAGCATTTACATTAGTGTCTTACAATTCATTATCTCTTGAGAATCATGGTAGTATTTTCATTTGATAAGAACCTCTTTATCCTGTTTCCATGGTAGTGTCACAGTGTCATTTTTTATCCTGTTTCCACGGTAGTGTCTCAGATGACTTTTTTTATTAGTCATGATAAACTTGGTAGTTCTTATCAGATAGACATGTCACAGTTGTGTGACATGTAGTTCTTGTTTCTTTAGTTCTCAAATCTCAGTAATAATAAACTTATCGAGTTTGAGTCCCTTTAAATCAACAACCCACTGGTCCCATCTGTTCACTCCTTGTTCAAATTTTTTTTTCACTCATAAAATAAAATTTCTCAGTGTAAATCTGCTGAAAAATAACACAATGGATGCTCTTTTTTTTTCCTGAATTGATGTTTTTTATTTTCTTAATTGCAATGTAATAATGGTTGTTGTGCATTGTTTATTTAATCATGGTTGCTCATTTATTACAAGTTACAATGATTTTCTGATATATTCTTATGAGCGTGAATAAGACATACAAATGAGAGAGAGAAATTTGAACAAATTAAATGAAAAGAAACAAGTGAAATAAATAATGGCAAAAGTATCCCATTTTTAGCATGTATCTTGGGCTGAGATATCAAGAATAAGTTGCCATTTTTAGCGGTTATCTTGGGCTGAGCTATCAAGGATAAATTATACTATACTATATTACAATGCAGAAAGATAAAATTGAGCATTCATTTTTATAAGATTGAATTGAGCACTGAGTTTTTTTGTTTCCTGTATCAGTGGATTGATCAATGGAGGTTATCAGAAAGCAAAAAATAGATGTTATAAGAAAGGAGAAGACATTATGAGCAAAAAAATGTAGACTCACTACATTATATTGGCAGAGTACAAATCAACCAGTACTTCTGAAGAAATTTCCTTTGAATATCATCTTGGTGGTGCTCAGAAACATCAATTTGAGGGTCTGTAGAGGCAATCACTTCTCCAAAATTGTCACCTGAAAGGTCCATCTCATCCCACGAGTCGCCAAGCTGTGCCAACATGTGGTTCAGGGTGATACAACAGTTGATCCACCAAATAATCTCCATCATATGCTTCTTTTTGTTAAGTTGTAACCGTAGCTCCTGGAGGGATGCCCATTGCCCTTTTAGGATGCCTATAGTTTGCTTGTTGCGGACATGTGATTTTGCAAGACAATAGTGGAACTCTGTGTTGGCTGGAAATTTCGAAGAAGGTGCCTTGTATGCAGGTATGGTGGTCATTTTTAAGCCATAGGCGGAGTCAGAAATCAGATACTGAACTTGAAAAAGAAAAAAAATGGGAATAAAATATCAGCTAAGCATCTAAAAAAATGGAAGAGATGAAGCAAGTGGAATAGATTGTAAAAATATCACAACTAAATGATTTTTATTTCAGTTAAAAATAATTTAAAACAAATTATAAAAATATTTTGAGAAAACAAAATAATAAAAATAAAAAGATAAATCAAAAAGAAATGTATTTTTACCTAAAGGAAAAACTAAAGTTGCCAAGAAAGATAAGATAATCATTATTGATATTTTATGAATAAGAGTTATTTATAAATTAAATAATTAAAATATTTATTTTTAATAACTTGAAATATTTATTTTTAATAACTTTAAATATTTTAATCTTGATTATTTTAATAATATGATTAGATTAATTTTAAATTTTGAATAAGATTCTTAATTAAAAATTGATTTGATAAAATAAATTTACGCTTTTTATGATGATAAGATTTTTAAATATATTTTTATTATTTTTATTTATGTTTTTTATTATTTTTAGATTCTTTTCTTGCTTGATTTTTTTTATTCTTTTTTTCTTGTTTACCATTTTCCTATTTTTATTTTTGATAAAAAGGAAAACAGGTATGTTAGTTATGACGAAAAGTTAATGATCTTTAAAGATTATGACGTCATGATTGATGTTGACCAAAATAGTCAATGACGTCATAAAATAAAAAATGCGTAAAAATGAAAATTAAAACAATTTAAAAATAAAATAATTTTAAATAATTTGCTGTTGTATTATGACGTCACAGAGCAAATTATTTAAACAAAGCACTTACACTTAAAAATTAAATTATTTATTTCAAAATAAATTAAAATAAATTTATTTATTTATTTTAATTAATTTATTGTTTTCTTCTAAATAATAAAATATTGAATTAAAAATAGTGTTAATAAAATTCATTTTGATAAATATTTTATTTTTGTTTTTTAAAGAAATAAATCTTCTGATTTTAATTTCAGCATGATTTTTAAATAAAAGTTTTGACTCACTTTTTTGAGTGAAGTCATTTAAATTCCTTTTGCCATTTTGACATGGATGACATACCATTATCAAAAAAAATTTCTGCTTCCAGATGAAGCTTCATCTGCCTGAAAAGCATACTGTCCCCACAAGTACCAGGCCAGCCAATAATGAAACATGTGATGAAGTGGTCACAATCACATATAACCTGGCAGTCAAGTGAGTATTGTTTCTTGTGATCCCAATACACTTCCCCATCAATACCAGGTTGCTGGTGTAAGGGGATGGTAGTTCCATCCACAAAGCCAATACACCCCTTTAATCTCTCTTCTTTCATGACATCAGAGATTTCCTTTTGTCATTCGGAGTTAGGCCAGGTAACATATTGTTTTGATAAGTTGTTGATGGCTTTTATCACACGGCAAGACACCTTGATGACAGTGCCCCATCCCACCTTGAGATTGTGGGAAAATCAATTAACAGAGGCACCATTGCCGTTTGATCCAAGGCCTTCAAGGGTTAGTGCCAGCTGGTGAGGTATAGGAAGTTGAGGGCGGAAAGTGTTGCTATGGAATACTGGATTCCACTCACCACAAGAAAAAATAGAGCAACCAAGGTTAGTTGCTTTGGCAAGAACAAAGGGACCCCTTTGTTCCTGTGAAAGCAACTCACCTTGGTTTATCCATTTTTTCTGGTGGTGACTGGATTTGTCCAAGGAGCCAGAAAAACCCTTCCTTTGTTGTGTGAACCGCCTTCTTGAAATCATCATCTCGCATATCAAACATTTTTTCAATGTTGAATTCTTCATGAGTTGTTGGATTGGGTTACAGAATCAAATAATGATTGGTAAGGACTAAATCTAACAGGTTGCTAGCTTCTGATTCATTGTCAAATAAGTTATCAAATAGAAATTTCATTTGCTCGTTCTTTGGGAATATGATTGATCCAAGGGTTGGTACTGTGGGTAGTTTCACAATGGTGTCAAACAGTTCTTCGGTGGATTTGTGGTGGAGGTAGACAATGAGGAGGAAGGAGTCCCGATTAAGCTGTTGTCGATCACTTGCCCTACGCGTTTTTGTTGGATGGATGGGGTGACAGTAGTTTTTGCTGTGACCAATGAATATTGTGGGGGTTCAGATATTTTACGGGATTTATAGCGGATTCAGGATGTTTCCATGAGGGAGGGGGGCCTTAAATTTTCTCATCTGCGCTCCTGGTGTCTTCAATTTGAGGGCACATTTTTACGCTTCGCAGCAGCCGCGCAGCTTACTGGCAGGCCTTAAAAAAATTCTGGGCAAGGGGTATCGTGAACCCCGCTAATTGGATTCAAAATTCTACCAAAGATTAAAGTTGTAAGAGCATCTCTAGTGGGGGGTCGATTGACGACTTGTACGTCAAATGTAGAGGGTCGCGCGCTATTTTGGGGTCCAGCGGACCCGCTACACGACCCGCTACTCTTGTAAAAGGTCTACCCAAACCTCGAAAGGCATGGGGCTATAGCGGCTTTTGATCCAGCCTGCTACACAGCTGCTTTGTCCCCACTGGGTCCACAAATTGTCCCATCGACCATTTTTTTTTTGTTTTTTTTTCATCTTATCAATCCATCTTTTTTTCACATCTTTTTTTTTCTTCAATCACTACTTCAAGAATCAACGATGCTCGACGAAACACTTGATCCAACACTCGCTTCTCTGATGGGAACTCCCACTAAAATTCTGGACCTCAACCAAGAAGAAACTCCCCAGCCCAAGCACGAAGATATCA
>JNCO01008911.1:0-11096 GCA_000785685.1 Uromyces viciae-fabae
AAATTCCAAAACAAACTAAAAAGTTGAAAAATTTAGGAAAAGTAATGCCCCAGTTATAATGAAGAGCTTTTGGGTGGAATTGGAGTTTTCAGATGGAGTTTATTTTCCGTGTCATCTTTGGTTTGACTTTTGCTTCGCAAAACAATTCAAAAAGGAAATCAATTTGTGAGGATAGCAACCCCAGGTGCTTGCTACATTTGCATCTCAAAAATAAAAAAATTCCAACACCAAAAGAAAAACCTCATCAAGGCCGTATAACTCCAAAAAACTCAAAAAAACTCAAAAAAAGGAAAACCTCCACTCCACCCTTCAACTCGCATCTAGCTCCCTCAGGAACCAATTTTTCTAGTTAGCCAGGGAAATTGAAGAATCACAAGTACAAATTACAATGTTAGCTCCCCATGTTATTTTTCCCTACATCACAAATTGAAAATTGAAACTAATCAAGGGTGACAATCAGGAGGGTTCGGCCCTTAGTCTTATGAAAATAATTGAAATTTCTCGAATTCCTGAGACAGGTTTTTTTTGTGGAAGTATACACATTGTATGTTGATGGAAGCACCAGATTGCAGGTTTAACCAAAAGAATTCACAAGCTTGTGAATCCTTTTACGTAGGAAACATATAGACACATACTTTTATGATAAGGTCAAATTGGAGGTTACAAACGTATAAGTCTTCATCCAAGTTGCCTGGGTGCCTGATCAAGATTTTCCCCATTTCATTATCTTTATCCAATTACTCGTTTACTTATCCGTCAATTTATTGAATTTATAACCTCAATAATCGACCATCATGTCAGCCCACTCTCATGGTATCAATCAACATACAAAAGTTTTGAGGATTTGTGGTGTCATCCAATCACTTTCCATGACGCCAAAGAGCTTCTTGCTTGCATTCTTACGCCACAAAAATCTCAACATTGTATTTCAAAGGCGATTTTACTCCCATCATTCTGGACTATCCTCAACCCTAGAGCTTGTGAAGGAACTGGAAAAAATGATTTTAAAAACGCAAGAAGGTTGTGAAGAATGGGAATCTTACATTCTTGATGAGGTGAGTTTGTTTGAATAGTATAATTGGTTCTTGCTACATTTTTGAGAAAATTATAACAACTGAAATTGTTTAATAATTACTTTTAGTAAAACATTCTTTAAGACAATTTTTAATGATAAAAAATAAAAATAAAAATAAAAATGATAAAAATAAGAATATAAATAATCACCTGAACGCAGAACTGAAACTCTTCTGAATAAAATAGTTAATAATAATAAAAATGATTAAGTGTGATTATTTAAGTTAATGTAAAATAATAAGAAATTGATAAAAAAAAATTATAGATAAAAGAATTTCAAGTTTTACAAATAATGAATGATAATAAAAAGAAAAAATAAAATCAATTTTAATAATAAAATATTAATAATTTATTTAATCAATAAACGACTTGATAATTTTGATGTGCTTTTTAATGTTGATTCAATTGATTAATGAAAACCTAAATTTAATAATTTAGAAGAAGAAAAATTAATCAGTATTAATTTTTAATGTTAATTAAAAATTCTACTACTTTGAATCAAAGTAATCGTTGAAAAAACTTTTTCACAAACGAATCAAAGCAATCATGAAATCATGATT
Source organism: Uromyces viciae-fabae (assembly GCA_000785685.1). Classification (NCBI taxonomy): domain Eukaryota; kingdom Fungi; phylum Basidiomycota; class Pucciniomycetes; order Pucciniales; family Pucciniaceae; genus Uromyces; species Uromyces viciae-fabae. The sequence goes on from JNCO01008911.1 coordinate 1,635, forward strand.
AGCTATGACATCATTTATCAATCAAATGATCAATAAAGTTTTGCTGCGGTATTCAATCATCACAGTTAAAATAAAATTGCTTACTTTATGATTGATAATTAATTCTTTTAAAAGAATTCTTCGTGCATGTATTTTAGATTTTTTTTATTATCTTTAATGACAGTATTTTTAATAAAGGAAAACATAAAGATTATATTAATAAAAATTTATTAATAATAATAAAAAAAAAAAAAATCTTCAAATGAAGAAATAAAAAAAACTCACTTTTAAAAGTAGGGTTATTTTTCCTTTTAATATTTTTTTAAAAGTTATTTTGACAATTTTGACAATTTTGAATAATTTTTTTTTGCATATTAGCTAACACTATTTATCTCCGGCTGTTTTAAAAATGAAAATCACAGGCAATCAAGATAGTTTGCAAACAGGAACCACCCGGAGGCAATTTCCCCCATGGTGGTTATCACAATAGCCACACGGTTGACCACAATTTCTTTTCTGACAAAGACATTTATATTTTATGAGCATTGTTGACTGCACTGAAGACACTTCAATTACAACCAACAACTCCAATTTAAAGACTCACTTCTATTTCATTCTCTTTATTCTTTTCTTATCAAAATACACATTCAATATTCCTCTGTACTTGTCACCAAGATAATCAAGAGAATTACTCAAAAAATTTTTGATTCATCATCTCAGAAATGTGGCTCATCAACCATCATCAGGCAAATATATTTGATTCAACGCTAAAAAGAACCATCAAAATCAATCACAAAACTTGATTTACTCAGTTGCTCCAAGACACCACTCAATCTAGCTTGATAGAGGAAAGCTCTTTATTTTACTATTTGAATTGATCCAAGTAAGAATTAATTTCAGCTGGCTAATACTATGTTAGAGCCAACTAACAAATATCAGAATAACATATGAATAATATTTTTATGACCAAAAATATTATTATAAACAATAAAATAAGGAAAACTCTATGAAGGGGTATCAATAGTAAAAATATTATTGCATAAATGTATTCTCCATGAAAAATAACCTAGGGTCATTCACTGGGTGTACCCCCAAATTCCTACTCTTTAACCCTTTTGCCATAACTGGGCAGAAACTACTACAAGACTAGTTTAAGCATGGTTATGTGGAAACACCTTGCTAAAACTGTCATGTGTAGGTTGTTTGTGAAAGGCCAACTATGGACTCAACCAAAAAATACACGCAAAAAAGCGGATTTATGCTTAGCTTAGAAGTTAGGTCAATACAGTTACTATGAAACAAGAATACTGAGAATACAGGATACATAACACATGTACCTATATGTCTTGTTACATTGCACAAAAGCACAAAAAAAGCTTCCACACGGTGGAAAATCAATACATCAAGCCCCACTTATTTTACATACACAAGGGGCTTGAGCAAACGTGAGGTAAGAGGAATAGCACATGTTCTCCAAGCCTCATTACTGGTACATCACATGTTTGTGGAGTATCTGTATCATACAAAATGACCTCAGAGTGCACCAAATAATTATCATTATGTGTTCACACGTAGGCCTAACCCCTGATACAGTTACAAGACCAAAAATGTGACCAAATACCTTTTTTTAAAGAAACAACCTGTATTGCAATAGTAGCAGTCCATGTTACATTCCTGCATTTATCCTGGCCAAACCAATAACACCCCAAGGATATCAAATTAATCCCAAGGACCTTAGAGTTTATGGAGCACGTGAAAAATGCCCAGTACTGGTATAGACCCTCCAGTACTGAACTAAAAATACATAAAGCCCCCGAAAAGCATCCCACATGGGATAATACAGTTCCCAAAGTCCTTCCAAGATAAAGGAAGTGTTTGGGTTTCCTCTAGGAAACAGAAACACATAAAAGGAGACCTTTGTCTGCCCTCCAAGTTTGTCATCATATTACTTACCCAGCTAAAATAGTTTATGTACATACAAAAATTGTAGTATTTGTTAATTCTCAGCATTAAGTCCTTGATAATCCCAGGCCGATTTAATCCCCTTCAGAAATCCAACTGTGCCTCAACACCTCTCCACTGCGCCCTTGGATCCCGTTCAGAACTTCAACTGGGCTCCCATGGACTCTGTCCTCTTTTTCTGTAAGCCCCTGGATAAGTCAATCTGCCCCAGGCTCTTACTATGGTATAATACTGGGTTTTGTCAAGATTCTGCAGAAGTCAATGTTAATTCTTTAAAAAGAATAAATAATTTTTCCACTCCCTTTAGTGAGTGTTGATTTTTATTATAAAATGTTTTAAATATACATTTATTTTTCTAATGAATGTTTTTAATATTTTTCTCATCATATTGGCAAAGAAATCTGCAAAGATTTACGATACTATAGATGAATGTTATTAATCTTGATTTTTAGCTTTACGTAAGCATTCATGATTGTTTTGTTTTTAATTAAAAATATTTTTTGATCGTCTTATTTTTATGAAATCATGTTTAGATTCACAGCTTATCATGCTGTGATGATTTATCTTTTCTTTTAAAAATGATGTCATGATTCATTTTGTTATAATTTTAGAATCATTCTTTGATTCATTTTTCTAATTCATTAAAAAGTTTAAAATAATAATTGCCTTTTAAATCTTTTTCTTTTCAAAAATATAAAATCATTAATTCGATCAAGAGTTTTTATTCATCATTTTCTTTTTAACTATTTTATTAATTAAAAAGATTTACTTAAAATATTATTATTACTTTATAATTTAATTCATAACAATATTATTTTAACTTTATTTTTACAAACTATTCATTATATATTTTTATCATATTTCTATAAAACTTTTTGTTATTAATTATCTTTTATTTTATTAAATAAATTGTTTAGGCTATTTTCAACTTTGCCTTCAGGTATAGTTTAAATTTCTTTTTACTTTTTATATTTTATCTTAAATATATTCTATCTATTAAAGAAAAGCTTTGTAAACTTATATATGAATTACCTTCAGAAATTAATAATTTTAATAGGTTTAACAACACCTAAATTATTCAGGCCCCAACACAAGGGTTTAAACCACCCCAGGAACGTGCTCCTGGCCCCTGTTACACTCAGAGGGTTAAACAACCCCAGCAATGCTGGCCCCTCTATTTAATTTAATTTATATTAAAATTACACTATGTTATTACCAAACCAAAGGTAAAAATAGTTATAAAACTGTTTTTAAAAACCTTGCAGCATGTGTAGCTATAAGGTATTTAGTCCCTGGCATCACAGTGTCTGACGATATGGTAGTTATTTAAGGATTAAATAATTTTTTTTTTTCACCATCAAGGAGTCAAAATTATTAAATTATCATTAAATTTTTGGATTTTACACTCAATTTTACCCCTAGTCACTCACCAGAAGTATATCAATAAGTCCACTAGTTTAGAAGACATTCAAGGAAGAAGACTCAAGAAGAGGTACTTAGTGTTATTCAAGATAAAACATACACTTATGATTTTATTCCATATTTATTTATCATTCTAACCATAGCCAATACCACATAATGCATAGTACATACATCTTGTAAATAGCCAATACTCCCATGCAGTGACAAGGGATTATTTCACATTACATCACACTATTTGTTTTCCCACAGTGGATCACTTATTTTATTCCCACGACCTCACTGACAGGATTCTAGAACCTGGAAGGAGTTAAGAATGTTCTCTCTACTTCTATTCCTCATCTATAAAAGGAGCTCTCTCTTCAGTTTTTTCCCCCATCTGATTTATCAGAAAAAGATATATAAATTATTTTTAAATATAGTTACCCTTATCTTACACCTTTCAGCTGGCTACTATTTTAGATCCAACTAAAAAACAGCAGAAATAAAACTTAGAATATTTTTTATAAACAAAAAATAGTAATAAATAATAACTAAGAGTAAATACTATATTAAGGAGTAAGAATAGTAAGAATATTATTGCATAAATGGAATCCCCGTGCAAAATAAACTAGAGTCACTCACTGGGTGTACCCCCAAATTCCTACTCCTTAACCCTTTTCCCCATAACTGGGCAGAAACCAAACATAACACTGGCAAAAACCGTGTTTATATGTAGATAACTGTTTATACATATTATGGATATGTACATGGATGAGGTATACTATGGACTAAGTCAGAAATACATTCAAAATAGCGCATTTGTGCTTAGTTTAGAAGTTAAGACCATACAGTTAAGGTAAAACAAGAATACTGCTAAATACAGGACATTTACATATGTCTTGTTACATTGCACGAAATTTACATAATCAAATTTTACATAGGGTGAAAGTAACTACAATAGAAAGACCCTGTATGTTAAATAACCTAGTGGCTTGACCAAACATGAGGTAAGATGGAAAGCGCACGGTCTCCAAGCCTCATTGCAGCTATAGCACAAGTTTTTGGAGTGTCTGTATCATTCAAAATGATCTCAGAGCACCCCAAATAATTATCAACACATTTTCACACAGTTAACAAACCAGTAATAAAGTTACAAGGCCTAAGGCGTGACCAAACACTTGGTTCAAAGGAACACAGCTGTATTGCACTAGTAGCAATACAGGTTACATTCCCCCATTTTATCCTGGCCAAACCAATAACACCCCAAGGATACTAGATTAATACCAAGGACCTCAGAGGTTACTGATCACGGGAAAAAGACCCACTACTGGCCTAGACCCTCCAGTACTGAATAAAAAAATACAAGAACTTGGCTAAAAGAGCTCAAAATGTGATAACCCCAATTCCTACAAACTTGTGGTTATCCTGTACGCCCCAGGGTTTGGAAAATATTATATAAGGAGGCCTCTAATCCACCTTTCCAATCCCCATCGTCATCTTTACCCAGCTATACACAGTTACTACGTACTTCAGTCACTTTTTAGCATCAAAGATCTCAGATCACCTCTCACCTGCGCCCTAGGATCCCCTTCAGAACTCCTGCAGCGCCCTCCCCTCTCACCACGACGCAAAGATCCCCTTCAGAACTCTTCTGCGCCCTCCCCAGCTCCAGGTAAGTCTCTGGGCCAATAGGTTTGACCCAGAACCCCTATTTCTCCTACACCACTTCGTGGTAAATCTGGGTTTAACCACCCCTGATATTTTATCAGGCCCCAGATCCAACTTGGATCTCAACTTTAAAAAGGTTTAAACTACCCCAGGAATATATTCCTGGCCCCTAAATTACACAGAGGGTTAAACAACCCCAGCATAGCTGGCCCCTCTGTTAATTTTATATAAAATTAACACCAAACCACCGGTGAATACTAGTCCCCAGACTATTTTCAAGCACTTTTCAGCTTGTGTAGCTAAAGGGTATCCAGTCCCTGGCATCACAGAGCCTGACAACACCACTCCAAAATTTATAAATAATACTTACTTACATACCTTAGAAAGCAATAAATACTTAACAATATTCAAAGATCCTCAGTGTGTAGCCATTGTTCACATTGTTTACCTTTCTTAGAGCCATAAAGGGCTTGACTCAGTTCCTTGCTCTCACATAAAGAACACAAAAATGCTATTCCATTTCATAATGCGTTCTTGGTTAGCTCCTACTATCCCAACTGAAAAAAATCAAACAATCAACTGCGGAATCACATGCTAACGACATGGAAGCATCAGAAGAAATTCTAGAAGAAATTCAAGCCACAAGCCACAAGGGAATATCTTATGAACAATCACCGGATCCAATGAAAAAGCTTGAAGCCCAACACAAAAGTGTGAGTACTTGTGATTTTCTGATAATTCAATATTGAAGATGCTGACAAAAATGGTTGTACTTGTAGATTGCAATTCTGGTGTGCACTATGATTGCTTATACTTGGAATCACCACTATAATCGACTTCAGCTTTGCAATTCCGTCACCTTTTTCACATGTGGACTCACAGAACAGATAAATGACTACTTAATGTGTATCATGGATTGGTTTTTAGTCGCCAAAGTGGTATTAATGTGCTGAAGACACTATCAGCTGAATCTCAGCAAAGGCTCAAGAGCTCATGCTTGCTTCTCAACTCCGTGGCACCAATTGTATTTTTGGGTAATTTAGATATGGAAGAGCGTGTACACTCTCAGTCAGTGGGGAGCCACACTCAAATGTTTCACATTACATGGGCCTACATACAAATACCAACTCCTAGTTTTCTGAATTTGTTGGATCCAAACAAAATCACCCTTGAAGCATTCAAGAATTCAATCAAATCAATTCCCAGCCTTCCCATCAAGCCACAATATATGCTTCTGCCCACTCCTGCAAGTGAAGTCTATTACCAATCTTTCTGTAAGAGTAACGTTGTAAGAGTTTTAGAAACATACATGGCCATGCCCAAAAATCAACTGACAGCCATCAGTAGAAATCCTCCACAAGTTGAACCTATTTCTCCAACTCCTCGGGGAATTTCGGTCATGAACCTTATGGATGAACCTGAGAACTGTGCAGAGCCAATGAGTCAAGTTCTATACTCTATTTTGATGCAGGCTGGTTTGAGACCAGAGGAAATTTTTACGCGGTTTCAGGTGATGGATGGTGACCTAACCGCCTGTCAAAGTTTCAATTGCATACAAAGCCAGCTGATTCCAAGCTGTTACGCACAACATGGCTACAAAAATATAACTTTTCAGCTTGGAGTGTTGCATACTCTTTGGAATGTGGCACAGTCAATATTCAAAATTCATTTTGGCAATTCAAGTAATTCCAAAGATGCAGGTTCTTGGTGTGTTCTGGATTCTCTTGGTGTCACGCTTTCCAATGCCATTCCCAAAGGATGTTCTCCTTGATGCTCCAAAATATTGAATCAATCCATGAAGCCACACTTTTATGCTGTTTGAGGTCAGTTTTTCATTTGTAAAATTTATTTATTTGTGCATTTAAACTGATATTGAGGTATTTTAAATTGAACCATGTGTTTAAAAACTGTCTCTTAGGGTGGTGTGTAATACCAAATACAAAATTCAAGTTGGTCGACCATCACATGAGCTACACCCAAGTATTCCTAGCTCTCAATTCAGCAGAATTGTTGAAGAATGTTATAATCAATTCTGTACTGCACATGCACACAAAGAAGCCCAACTACAAAAATCATCAAATTTATACAACATTCTAGTGCGGCTCCAGGAATTCTCAACCATTGTGGAGGCCAACCATGCCATGAAAGCAGGTGATATAGGTAGACTCCTGAAAATTTGGAAAATGTGGTCGATTATGTCTCAATCAATGAAAGGACTGAGGAACTATGCCTTTTATCTACCTTGGATGGTTCTCATGCTTACCCATATTCTCCCATCCTTGATGATGAAGCTCATGAGGCATTCTTTGATATTCTCTCCAACTGATTGTAGCAATCATTTTGTTGCTAAGGATTTCTATCTGGAAATACAGAATTATTGGCTAAAGTTGTTTTATAATCAAAGTAACATTGGCACCCGTCTTGAGTGATTGAAGGAGCTGTTCTCATTGAACATTCACTTGGTTTGTAAATATTCATCTCTTATCTAAATATTACTCTCTTAATTAACTGCAGTGTAGAAATTGATAATTTGTCTGGTAACTATGTCAATTTATAGCTCCGCTCAGTGCTTCACTCCATTCAACTTGCAAGTGGGTCAGAGATTGTGTATCAATCTCATAAACTCAATCTTTCAGCTAAATCACTCAATGTATTTCTTCAAATGGCACAAAACAACAACATAATAGATCAAAAAGAAAACTGATGAAGTAGATAACAACCACCAAATCATTGATTCTTTTGTTAGTGGTATAGGAAATATCCAATCGGAACTTGTGGCCAATCCCCAGATGACCCAATTCAAAAGCCATTTGAGGACAACCAGAATCACAATGTTGAAGGATTTTCATGAGATAGAAAATCCTGTGCAGATGGATCTTCTCAACATTGTAAATTTAACTTTTTTCCCTTTTCTTAAAACTTATTATAAAATACACTTCAAGTTATAATGAGAAAAGAATCATTTTAAATTGTGTGCAAGGTTGGTTTGAACAATTTTGTTGAAGCAGTTTTTTTTTAAAACATACTGGTGATTTTTAAATATTTTTAAATCTAAAACTGGACTGGTGAATCCAAAGTGCTACCATAAATAATATGACTTAATGTATAAGCCTACAGAGAGTGTCCTTTGGATGTGCCGGTCCCCAAAGGACTGGTATCTGTTCAAGATATTTATTTAAGGGCCACAGCGGCTTCATTATTGATGAGGGAGTTCTGTTGGCCCGCAGGATGGCCCATGCAATGTATAAATTTTACGTAGAGACCCATTTGCCAGTGGAATAGCAAATCAAATGGTTGGCTGGCCGTTTGGCCAACCCATTTGACCCACGGGTGGGTTCAACACAGGTCCATCATCAAGTGGACCTGGTAGTAACACCCCGACGTGAGTTCTTGACTCATTTTGGCCAAACTACAAGGTGTGATCATTCCAAGTCTACGTGATGGTAGACTTGCGTCGCCAATGACAGCAAGCCTACCTTCCAGTCCATTCAGCCAGGAAGATAACCAATGCTGGCTGTACGGAATGGAAGGTACTGATTTTTTTTTATTTGAATCAAACACACAGCACTCATCAGGCTTGTACCGAGGAAGTGTCTACCAGTTTCATGACTGGTTTTATCTCTAGTATTTGATCCAATAAAAAAAAAACAAAAAAAAAATTAAAAATTAAAAAAAAAAACTAAAACTAAAAATTGAAAAAATTATAAAAAAAACACAAAATTATAAAATTATAAAAAAAAAAATAATTAAAAGATTTAAAAAAAACAAAAAATTTGTTTCAAGTTGCACATAACAACACTCCTCAGGCTTGTGCCAAGGAAGTGTCTACCAGTGGCATGCCTGGTTTTTCCTCTAGTATTTGATTCAATAAAAAAAATGAACTAGAAAAAATGAAAAAAAAAAACTCTAAAATTTGATTCAAGATTCAAATAACTCTAAGAATCAAAAGAACTAAAATATTAAAAACAATAAAAATACCTAAAAAAAAAAGACTGAAAGGGATAAAAAGTAAATTAAAAAAATATGATATGAACAAAATTAACAATAATGATTAAAGATAAGAAATAAGAAATAAGAATCAGAACAATTCAAAGAAATAAAAAAAATAAAAATGAAAATAAAAATAGGGCATTGCTAAATTCAGGCAGTCTGCCCGCAAACTCACGCAGTTTTGACCGCATGCGAACAGACCGCGTGCACATGGTTTTCCGCAAACTCACACTGTTTTTAAAAAACTTCATGAGGGAAAAATAAAAAGAGGGATGGGTTCATGGGGGTCTAAAGGCCCCCAAAGAAATTCTTCCAAATTTTTGAAGGGTTTTTTGATCTCTAAAGAATTAAACAAAAAAAAAATTAAAAATTAAAAAAAATTGATTTGCTCAGGGCCCCAAAACTTCATGAAAGGGCCCTGTCCAGTGGAATATAAGTTAACAGGGGGTAAGATAAACCCCT